>PVHP010037319.1:0-17442 GCA_004024765.1 Zapus hudsonius
GGTCGTCTGGATCAGTCCTTGTGACAGGGGACCATGGATAGCCTAGTATTCAGCCAGGTTCTCCTGGCCATGCCTCTGGATAATCTCCCCCACCACGGCTCTCACAATCTTTCCGCCCCCTCTTCCGCATAGTTCCCTGAGTCGTGGTGGATGAGTATTAAGGCTGCTTTAAGGTTGTGAGTTTAGGGGTCTTTGTGTCGAAGATCATTGGTTTCTGTCTCACTGGCTTATCCTGTGTTGATTGAATGGCTGTGGCTGTGGGTCCCTTGTTCATCCCGTCATTCTCTGTGGGGTTCCATATGGATCCTCCACGGTATGACTGTGGTGGCTCCTCTCTTGCCAGAATCTCAGGTATCGGCCTACAGTCGGTTGGTAGGGTTATATGGGCCCCAGCTCTATCACTGCATCCTGAAAAATACAAACACAATCTCCATCAGAGAGTGTGATCAGTGTAGGTTAACAAATATACACATTTCTGGGTTACCTAGATTCTATTTTTAGTAGCCTCCCCATCAATCGCTCCCATAGTGCATCTTCTCTTGGGAGCCCAAGAGTACGGGATCCGGTAATTATCACCCTGAATCCCAAGTTCCAGACAAGGGGTCCCCCTCAATAAGTGGAAAATTGGCCGAATTTGAAAGCTGTTGATTGTCTTCCCCCAGGCCCAGGCTCCTCCATTACACAAGTGCTCCTTTCTTGGTTCGCTGCTCACTCCTATTAGGAGTTGTGGTCAGCCTACTCATAACCACCGATTGTGTTTCCTGTCAGTGATCTCTGTTTACTCCAGCTGTCGTTGATCATTTTCCCCTGGCAGCCTGTACAGTGCCTTCCAGCACTACACTAACTGCCTTCTGGGGGCTGGATACCGTTCTGGAGGTTGAAGGGTCTCTCGATGCTGATTGATGGCATTCTGTGGTTTCTTCAGCAATAGGGTTTTGCCTCAGGCCTGGGGAGGGCACCCAAGAGCTTTGACAGAATTCTGTCATGTTGTTGGAATCTCATGAGTCGCTTTGGTCAACAGCTCAGTGAAGGAAGGAACCAGTGCTTGGAACCCGGGGTTGTCAGGCTGATCTAATTATTCACAGGCTTAGGCTCTCTCCCCTACCACTCACGGCCCCTCATGCCAGTCGATGCTCACTACTTACTCAATAGGTTATAGTATGTTCGTGAGGATTTTATGTTTTTGAACCTAGTATGGTTTATCCTCATGCTGAAGCCATTCCCCTCCCCCCATCCCTTACCCCTCATTCATAACCTCTCACTTCATTCTACTAGTCTGTATTAAGAACACAGTTATCCTGGTTAAGGACCACATATGAGGGAGAATATGCGGCGTCTGATTCTCCGTTATTTTGAGTGTTCGCTTAGTAAGATCTGCTCGAAGTCAGACCATTTTTTTCTAAATTTCGATATGTCATTTTTCCTTTCAGCTGAGTAAAATTCCATCGTGTAAATATACCACAGTTTCTCTGTCCATTCCTCCATGGATGGGCATTTGGGTTGATTCCAATACTTGGCTATTATGAATTGAGCTGCTATAAATGTAGTTGTACAAATGTTTCTGTGTCAAGATGTGACATCTTGTGGGTAGATGCCTAGTAGAGGGATAGCTGGGTCCATTGGTAGTTCTATGTCTATTGTGTTCAGGAGTCTCCACACTGCTTTCCATAGTGGTTGAACAAGTTTGCAATCCCACCAGCAGTGAATGAGGGTTCCTTTTTCCCCGCATCCTCGCCAGCAACGATTGTTGTTGGTTTTCTTGAATAATTCTGTTGAAAATATTTTCTATGCCCCTCGTTTGGTTTTCTTCTCCTTCCGGGATCCCCATGATCCTGAGATTAGGTCTTTTTATGGTATCCCACATTTCCCTTGAGTTGTTTACTTGCTCTTTTGAATTTTGTCAAGGTTCTGTTTTCCCTTGACTTCTCCTTTGTTCTGTCTTCCATGTCCGAGGTTCTGTTTTTCCAGTTTTTGATACTGTTTGTAAGAGATTTTAGGGATGTTCTTATTATTTCAATATGGTTTTTGTTTTCTGCAACTTCTTTCTGGGTTGCTTCTATCATCCTGTTGAGATGTGATTTCATTTTACGGTTTGATTTAATTACTTCTTCCTGACAGTCATTCTTATATTTGCAGATGTCTTCAGTTAATTTGGAAAGCTGGTTTTTGATACCTTCAGTTTGTTGGCTTGTCTTTAGTTCTGATATGTCTCTTCTGACGTCCATTTGGTTCTCCTCTAATATATTAAGCCTGGTGGCAAAGCTAATGAGCTGACTTTGTACCCTTTCAATATGTTGGTCCATCTTTTCTTGCATGACTAACATTAAGTTCTCCTTAGGATCTGTGCCAGTATGATCGGGGTTTAGTGTCGTGTCATCCTGGGCCTGCCTCAGAGGCTCTCTCTCTTTAGTGGTGTTTTTGTTGTCACTTGGTACAGTTTCCTCAGCTGGTGTAATATTCTTGCGTTGAGGTCTGCCTATTTCGATTCCACTTGAGGTGGTTGGAGGAATGCCTTTGAGATATCTGCAGGGTTCGGCAGGTGTGGGGGATGGCAGAGGGCAGTGGGCAGTGGGGCCGGTTCAGTTGTTAGCGCTGTGGGGGTTGTTGGTTGTGGGGAGGGTAGTGGACCCCCCGGGTGTTGTGGGTACAGGGGTTGAGGCCACCGTATTGGCCAGACGAGGGGAACAAGCCCATAGGGGTCTGCAGACTCAGGAGATGGGGTTGGGGGAGGGGCAGGGAGGGATGAGTCCGCTGAGATCCCTGGAACTAGTGTTGCTGGGTTCTCTGCGTGCAGATAGAGGGGCTGATGGGTTCCTCTGAAGCAGAAAAGGAACAGGGCAGATGTTTTGGAGGCGTCGGGGGGAGGGGCTATGTAAGAACCCCTGGACCAGTTTGGAAGGCAGCAGAAAAAAAAAAGGAAAAAAATAAAATAAAAATAAAAAATAAACAAGGAACCAGTGAAAGAGAAAGAAAAGAAATAAAAAGGATTAAAAAACCAAAATAAGAGAACAGAGTAGTGGGGGGGGAGGGGCAGATGCTCTGGAGTCTGGAAGGCGGGGGGGAGGGGCTACGTAGGAGCCTCTGGTCAAACTGTGAAAGAGAAAGAAAAGAAAGAAAAAATAAAGGATTAAAAAACCAAAATAAAGAAGAGAACAGAGTAGTGAGGGGGGAGGGGTGGTGCAGATGCGCTGGAGTCTGGAAGGTGGGGGGGAGGGGCTACGTAGGAGGCCCCCCCCCTCGAACTGGTGAAAGAGAAAGAAAGGAAATAAAAAGGATTAAAAAACCAAAATAAAGAAGAGAACAGAGTAGTGAGGGCAGAAGGTGCGGGCAGACCCGCTGGAGTCTGGAAGGCGGGGGTAGGGACTACGTAGGAGCCCCGGGTCGAACTGGTGAAAGAGAAAGAAAAGAAAAAAAATATTAAAAAACCAAAATAAAGAACAGAGTAGCGATGGGGGGAGGGGCTGGGCAGCCGTGCTGGAGTCCTGAAGGCTGAGGGAGGGGCTATGTACAGATGGCCGATGGAGAAAGAATATTAATATAAGAAATAAAATTTAAAAAACCACAACAGAAAGTTGAAAAAGAAAGACATGCAAGTGCCCGGGAGGGAGAGAGGGCTGGAGGGTCAGGGATGAAACCCAAGGGAAGCCGGCTGAGCAGGCGGCTGGCAGGCTGAGGCTGCTCCGGCACAGCCTGCCTGCTCCGTAAGACTCACTGCCTCCTGCAAGCGCTGGTCCATGCTGATGGCTTCCAGTCGTGAGGATCCTGTGCTTGGAGGTGTCTGGAGTTCAGCGTGTGGCCACAGCTTGTGTCCACAACCTGGATCCCTGCTGAAAATCCTGGCCCTTTTTTCCCCGAGGTGTACAGCGTGTCTGCTAGTCAGCCATCTTCTCCGGACTCTCCCCGATTCCCCTTTCTTGATCTCTTGTCTCGGGTCCAGATTTGCTTGGTGACTGCTATGGTGGCTGGCTTAGTTCTTTTGCAGGTCTGGGAGCCATCTGCAGATTGGCCTTTATTCTCCTTCTTTTCTTGGTATTTTTTTCCTTCCAGTGAACCTTCCATTTGCAGTAGGCCCATTGGTCTCTCTCTCCAGTCAGTGGTTCATTTTCCTCTCCCAATGGGGAATGGTCTTATGTTTCCAGTTTCTCCTCCTGGAGATCCACTGCTATAATCCTGGCTTTTTTTTCCAAGTATTTCCCCCTCTCTTTTTTGCAGTCTCTTTTCTGCATGTGACCACCTTGACTGCAATGTGTCAATGAGCTGGCCTCAAAGTTGCTATGTAGCCAAGACTGACCTTGAACTCTTGATCTTCGTGCCTTAACCTCTGGGGTTATGATATGAAGCATCACACATAGCATGAAAATTCTTTAAATTCATGTATATTTGCCTCTCTGAGTCTTTACTTTCAGGATCTCTGATACTGAAATACTGAAAAGCATTTACTGAAAGCTAACTCTGAACCTTGAAAATTTCTCAAGAAAATGTAAATCTCAGTAGAAATGTGCATCTGCTAAACTTCATGTCTGGTGACTGAGGAGCTGGCTTGCTGTGCAGTGTGAGGACCTGAGCTCAGAACCCACTGAAATGTCTGATGGGTGTGGCAACCCTTGGTAATCCCAACACTTGGGAAGTGGAGACAAGGGCTTCCAAGGGAACACTGGCTAGCTTGGCTAGCTAAATCACTGAGCTCTGGATTCAAATGAGAAGTTTTGCTTCAGTTAATAAGTGGAGAGTTTTTGAGGAAGATGCTGAAGCTCAAACATGTGCAAGCTCATGTACACATAGATACTCAAGCACCCACATGCGCTTGAGTGCACACACACACACACACACACACACACACACACACACACACACATGCATGCACACCATGCACACTTACACACTGACCTCAGGAGTATGTATTAACTTATAAAGTATTGCTCTGCTCTGTGCTATTGGAGCTTGCATTGCATTTATTTCCATTTCTGAACACTTGTGCACCTCACCAGTTTCTTTAGCAGTGGGTTCTTAGAGACTGAGATCTACAGATTCACATGATCTGATAAGAAGCTAGTATTGCTCATTATTCTTATATTTTTTAGTGTGAACCCACTCAGTACCTGGTTCAAATGAGGCAGAGATAGTGGTATTGTTTTAGAAGAAAGTTTGTGGCCAGTTTTTGTTAAAACAGCTTTGAATTTTGTTAAAATTATATGGAAACTGTATAGCTTCCCTTTGTGAATAAATAGAACTGTCATAAATTCACAATTTTTTTGTATTATGTGCTTGAATAGATACTAACAGGTTTTAATTTTCTTTTTCTTTCCAAATTATAATTGTTAATTGGCTTTATACATTGTCGTAGGTCATACCACTATAATATTTTAGATCATATCACTATAGATAGCATCCTTCATCTGGTGTTCTGAACACTTTTTTTTTTAACGCCTCATAGTCCCTGTGCCTAATTTTTTTGTAGTCACAAGACAAACTTGGTAATACTAAAATCTGCAACAATTTCTTTGAGCTATACAAGCAGACAAATACAGAGAGAGAGAGAGAAAGAGAGAGAGAGGAGAGAGAGAGAGAGAGAGAGAGAGAACACTAGGACCACCACCTTGTGGGTCTGGCATATGTGGGTACTGGTGAATTGAACCCGGGGCCTTAGGCACTGAAGGCAAGTGCCTTAACTGCTGAGCCGTCTCCAGCCCAACAGCAAAATTCTCAACAAAGTTATATTGCTAGTCAAATGACAAATTCTTTGCCAAATCATTTGTCACAGTACACTTTTCTTTTATTTCAGGTGTTCCTCGGGTTAGCCAATGTAAATTTAGACTTCCCCTGAAATTAGTCTGTGTTCCAGATCAGCCCTCCAAGTCTGCAAACCACAAACTAACAATTGACACCAACAAACCTCCTGTCAACCTGCTCAGTCTCTTCCCAGGTAGGACTTCTGATGTTTATAGCATTAGAAATGTTAGGAGTTTCAAGTGGAATCCCTCCTCATCAGCTAATGATGGGGAAATTATCAGATAATTGGTAAGTAAAAATAGTAAAATACCTCATGGATTTTCCTCCCTCTTGTGTACCTGTTCAAAGGTGAATAAGGTATCATTTTAAATTTGTTGACATTATTACAATAATAGTTTTACTCCAGTATTCAGAAATAAAAACATTAAATGTTTGTTTTGTAGGCTAGAATATTTTTGCCTTTAAATATTAATTTATATTGATTTTTTAAAATTATTGATCTTTGGAAATATCCCCTTTCTGAAAGTACTGTAAACTGTTACTATAGGTTTTTGTATATGTAGCTTTCAAAGGCTTACTGTTATGCCCTATAAAGCAGTCTTATGTGTGGGTGTTTTTTGTGGCTTTGGTGTCCTCAACACCAGTAGAGCCCATGGCTCTTGTGGTTCAGAAGGTCGTCTTATTTTGGGCTTGAGTATCACAGGGTACATTTGTGATAATTCATGAGGTTAAAATTTGCTTCACTTCTCAGTTTCTTTCTGAGCAGCTTAGTAACATTTAAGGCATGTGCCACCACGCCCAGATTTCTCATTTACTTTTTTCATCCATGAACATATTGTAATTTGATCACTGTCCTCTCTCACTTCCTCTTTTGTTTCTTACTCCATCTGATAGTTCCTCTTCTCTTTTGATGATTTTCCCCTCCTCCCCTGAATTGTTGATGGGCTCAATGTTGTGCAGGTATTGTTGGGGCAAAGATAATCATGATGAGGTTAAAAATGCAACAGTCACTTTGGGGTAATATCCCAAAATACTTCTACCCATCTTGTGGCTCATCTATTGTTTCCACCCCCTCTTCTACAACCTTCCCTGGCCTTGTAGGACATGATAGAGATGTATCATTTAGTTTTGAGAACTCAACAATAACTTTTTCTGGGCACTTTGAGGAGTTTTGTGCCTCCTCACTATCCTGCATCATCTGCAAAAAGAAGCTGGTCTGACCAGAGGTGAGACCAGCAACTTTCTTTGCAGAGAAACATTACATCCATATGTAGAGGACAGTTTAATGGGTAAAATAGATCCATTTAGTCAGAGAACAGTAGTAGATTTCTCCCACCTCTAGGTTCTATGACTAGGTTCTCAGTACCAGGCATGAATTCCTTCTGCTGGAGTGGGCCTCAGATCTAATCGAGATCAGGTATAAACAACTTTTCTTGTCCAGTTGATTCATTTTGGATGACTGGTTACTTGTACAACTTACATGGTGGAACCCCCACTTGTTAAGACTATTTATGATTTTTTTCTTCCAGCAGCCTATATTTTCCAGCAATGTGACCCGCTAGTCAGCAGGAAGGGGGAATGTTTCAATTTATTCCATTTCCATGGATCTAGACACCATAAGGCAAATAGAGAAAGCAAAATAAGCAAGTACCTTTCCTTCATTTAACCAGATGTAGCATTTTGTCTTTCTATATGCTATGCCAGTTAACTCCACTCACGTGACTGAGACCATCAAGGTGGTTCTTCTGCACACGTGGCAACCGTGACCCGTGCTGTGAGCTTTGAAGTGTAGTTTATGGCTTTTTTGAAGCGTTTCCATGTTAATTTCTTTCTTTTCAAGACAGAATCTGTTAAATTTTTTTTTTTCCCCTTTGCCAACCCAGAGCTCCAACAATCATAACTACTAGTTACTATATAGCAACAACCATCCCCTTCCCCCCAAAGAGATATGCTCCCAATAATTGATTAAAATAATGCCCAGTTTTCTTTTTAGAGATCACAAACCATAATGATATTTATCATCTCCTATAAAGAGAAGTCCAGAAACCATCAAATTCAGTCTATAAAACCCCCGAGTCTTGGGTTACCTCTGTGCAGCCAAACCCAGCTTTTTATGTTGGTTCTAGGGATTGAACTCAGGGCATCTTTTACTCTTTTAGGCCCTCATGCTTGGTTGATAATTGCTCTTATCCACTGAATCATCTTCACGAACCCTCTTTCATATTTTCCATGTTTGATGTTACCTGAGCATTCTGCTCTTTATGGCTTTTTATATGGCAAGGATCTCCCCTATGATAGAATACAAGGGTGCTACCTGGGTAATGTGTGTTATTAAGGCTCAGGTCATGGTCCCTGTGGAGTTCTGTCAGCTGAGTTTGGTAGGCTCATGCAGTGGCCATGGCATGGAAGATCTCAGCATTTATACAGATGGCCTGTGGCTCTGGAGCCCAAGGCTGTAATAGCAGTGGTACCGCCTACACTGCCATTTGCTGCCTGTGAGGTAGCTGGCTACCTATGAGTTTTTAACTTTATGATGGTACAAATGTGATCAGTATTTAGTAGAAACTGTACTTTGAAATTTGACCTTTTTACTGACTACTGTCTGTCAAATGACATGTTCTTACCTTTTTGGGCAGCATTGAGTTGCAGCTCTATTCAACCCATGTGATTGTTAAGATAATCAGTCCATACCCTATAGTGCTCTGTATTGTCAGTATATTTTAGGTATAAGTAGTCAGAAAATTACATGAGATAATGTTTTCTATAAACTAGGCTTCATTACTTGGTTTTGCTAATGCAAATGTTCTAAGTACATTCAAGGTATATGAGGCTAAAGGTCTGATGTTTGGTAGTTAGATGAAATTAAATGCTTTTTTGACATAGTGATATTTTCTGTTTGCATTGGGGTTATAGAAATGTAATTCCATTATAATTTGAGGAGTACTTATATTTAAATAAATAGACTAAAATGAATAGAATGGATTTTTTGGATAGTACACAGGTTTTTAAAATTAAGTATCTGGGGCTGAAGAGATGGCTTAGTGGTTAAGGCATTTGCCTGCAAAGCAGAAGGACCGGAGTTCAATTCCTCAGTACCCATATAAAGCCAGATGCACAAAGTGGCGCATGTGTCTGGAGTTCCTTTGCAGAGGCTAGAGGCCTGGCAGCCCATTCTCTCTCTGTGCTTCTCTCTCTCTCTCTCTCTCTCTCTCTCTCTCTCTCTCTCTCTCTCTCTCTCTCTCTCTCAAATAAATAAATAAATAAAATATTTTATTAAAAAATAAAATTAAGTATCAATATAACAAGTGCCCTTAAAATATTTTATGTTTTAGTGAAACTATTATTTCTTTTGACACCCAATATTTTTGTCTGTAGCTAGTGATTGTCTGTTTCCCTCTAATTTTCTTTTGTTTTGTTCTTTTGGGTATAGTGTCTCTATAGCTTAGGTTGTCCTCAAGTTGAAGTTTTCTCTGCCTGAGCCTCTAGAGGGATTATAGGCGTACCCCACTATGTCTGGTTTTTAAGTGGGCTGGCTCTTTGTCTTTCTAGAACCTTCCAAATCACAGCCACCTTCTTTGCTTTCTCATATGACATCTTATCTCAGATTCACCCTTTGCATGTTCTGTCTCAGACCTGGAACCAACCATTGGAAGACAGGAAGTGACATCATTCCAGAGTGTTAGTGTGGGAGGAATATTAGCATTTTGAACCTACCTTGGAAGTCATTGTTAATATATTGTAATCATATATGAGCTTTAGATATTAGTACCATAAAAACTATTCAATGAAGCTTTGTATTTTACATGTTACGTGCTTATTTTGTGATTGCACTGGTGATTTTGTTCTTTCCTTCATAGGCTTTGCCAGTCAGTCCAACGATGATCAGGTCAATATAATGGGCTTTCGTTTCTTAGGAGGCTCCCGGGTCACTCTTCTCGCTTCCAAAACATCCCGTAAGTAAAACCACACCATGACTTCTGTTGAAGTGATCCATAGGAGGTTCAGAATCACATCACTGACTGCAGAGGGTAGACAAGATGTATCAAATAATTCCAGACATGGTGGTGCATGCCTTTTATCCCAGCACTCTGGAGGCTGAGGTAGGAGGATCATCATCATTTTGAGGCCAGCCTGGAGCTACAAAGTGAATTTCAGGTCAGCCTGGGTTACAGTGATACCCTACCTTGAAAAAAAATACTTTTAAAAAGTAAAAGTCATAGAATATCAGGTGTAAAACTTACAAAGGTAGGATTATATTTTATTAGAGTCATGTAAGTTTGGTTTGGGAAGTAAAGAAGTTTTTATTATTTTTTTATTAAGTAGAAACTTTGAATGGACAAATCATTAGTTAGTACCATCATTTTCCTCCTCCCTGCCCTCATTCTACTGAGGGCCCTCCTCAGGGGATTGCTGGTATGCACCATGGGGTTGTGGGCTATGAGTTTTGAGAGCAGTAGTTAGTCATTATGTATATGGGGGAAATGCCTCTGATATTCTCTACATATTCGTATTGAGGGTTATAAGGTTTTCATGGTACAAATTCATTTTGTCTTTAGTTTTATGTGTATTTCTCCCTGCCCTCTCGTTCCTCTTCCCCCAAACCCTTCCATCCCTCATAGTTGCCTGTTCCAGTTTAGGAACCACAAATGAGGGAGAACATGTAGCACTTGTCTTTTTGTGTTTGTTTAGTATGATCCAGCTTCCTATACATTTCATCGTATCATTTTTTCTTACTGCTGAGTAGAATTCCATTGTGTATATGTACCACATCTTCATTATCCAGTAGTCAAACAATGGGTTGATTTGAGTTCTTACCTATTATGAATTAAGGAGCTATAAACATGGTTGAGTGAATTTTGAGTGAAGAGTAGAGCCTTTAGGGTACATTCTCATTAGAGGAATAGTTGGGTCAGTTGGTAGCTCTATTTGCATCTTTTTCAGGATTCTTCATATTAATTTCCATAGTGGTTGAACAAGTTTGCACTTCTACCATCAATGAATAAGGGTTTCTCTATTGCCACCTTGACTGGAGTAAGGTGGAATCTCATATTTTTTTTAATTTGCATTTCTCTGATGGTTTGGGATGCTGAACATTTTCATAACTGAGTATTAGCCATTTTTATTCTTCCTTTGAGAATTATCTATTCATTTCTCTGCTCCATTTTTGAGTATTGTTTATTTTTTAATTGTTTTTTTTTAGTTCTTTGTAGATTCTAGGTATTAGGCCTCTGTTAGTGGTGTAGCTGGTGAAGGTTTTCTCTCATTCTGTGGGTAGTCTGTTGAGTCTGTTTACTATGTGTTTGTACAAAAGCTTTTTAAACTTCATGAGATCCCTCTGGTTGAGTGATTGTTTAATTTTCTGGGCTGCTGGGATATGGTTCAGAAGTCTTTCCCCATTCCTTTGTTGTGGAGAGTCTCTCCAATTTTTTCATCTAGTCCTTTATGATTTTCAGGTCTTATATTAAGGTCCTTAATAAATTTGGGATCGATTTTTGTGCATGGTGAGAGGATTAGGTCTAGTTTCATTGTATTTCCTGGTGTTTATCCAATTTGCCTAGCACCATTTGTTGAAGATGCTGTTTTTTTCTCGAGTCTACTTTTGTCCTGGCTCATGGGTCAATCAGAAGCGAAGGCCCTAGAGAGGGGATTAGAATGAAAAAGGAACAAGAGACACAAAGGATGGGGCAAGACGATATTTCCGATCAAACCCATTTTATTACAGAACAGGCAGTATTTAAATATCCTCTCGCAGGAGGGGATGCATGGGTGGTTACTTAGGAATTAGCATAACCAGGTTGTTAGGTAACCTGGCCACAGCAAGGGTCATGTGATCTCGTAAGAGGAAGCCTGCAGCCGGGAGAGAAAGTTCGGCAGAGAACCATGAATTTAGCATTGGTTAGTAGGGGGAAGGACAGAGACCTTTAAAACAATGTTGATGCAGTTTAAGGCACAATAAACAGCTTCCCACATACTTTGTTGGCTGCTTTGTCAAAGATCAAGTAGCTATAGTTACTTGAATTAAGGGCTGTGTTTTCAATTGTGTTCCATTGGTCTTTATGTCTGTTTTTGTGCCGTTAACCATGATGTTTTTGTTTCAGTGATTTTGTAGTATAGCTTTGATTATGCATGGTGATACCTCCAGAGGTGTTTTGCTGAAGATATTTTTTTGGATATCTGAGGCTTTCTGCCATTCCATATGAATTTTGAGATTACTATTACTATATCCGTGAAGAATGATGCTGGGATTTTTATTGGTATTGCATTGAATCTGTATATTGATTTTGCTAGAATTGCCATTTTCACAATATTAATTTTACCTATCCAGGAGCATGGAAGGTCTTTCCATCTTCTCATATCCTCAATTTCTTTCCTGAGTTTTTTTTTATTAAGTCTTTCACATCCATGGTAAGTGCTATTCCATGGTATATGATTATTTTTTGTGACTATTGAAAACAGAACAGCCTAACTAATTTCTTTCTCTGTATATTTGTGTTTTGTGCAAAGAAAAGCTACTGATTTTTGTGTGTTGATTTTGTATCCTGCCACTTTGCCTGAAGGAACTTATCACCTCTAGAATTTTATGGTAGACTCTTTTAGATCACTTACATCATCTGCAAATAGGGCTAATTTGACTTTTTCCTTTCTAATTTGTGTCCCTTTTATATCTTTCTCCTGTCTTATTGCTTGAGCTTGGACATCTGCTGAAGAACAGAGGAGTGAGAGTGGGCACAGCTCTGTTGTTCTCAAATTTAACTGGAATTCCTTGAGTCTTTCCCCATTGAGTGTGATTTGGGCTTTAGGTACTCTGTATATAACCTTTATTATGCCAGGATATAAACCCTCCATGCCTCGTCTCCAATGTTTTGATCATGAAGTGATATTGTATTTTGTCAAAGGCCTTCTCTGCATCTATTGAAATGATCATGTGGTTCTTGTGTATGATGTAAGGTCGGAATTCAGGCTACACCCTGATCCTCTTTCCCAACCAGCCTCAAGAGAAGTATCAACAAGAGTCAAAGATAAAGACTTCCCCCCTAAACAAGAGCCACACCTGGCCCGAGGGACTGTCCTTCCTGATCCCTCCTGATCCTGAGAGCATGTGACCACCTGAGCTCTCCACCCAACCTGAACATTTTCCCCTTAAAAGCCCTGATCTAAACCTGCCTCGTGCGCTTTTTCACCACCTTTGGTGAAAATAGCCTGGCAGCTCGCTTTTCCTCCTATTAAAACCTTTCCTTTCAGAGTGGTCTCTCGTGGTCACTTCCATTCTAACATATATGTTTATTAATGTGATATATTACGTTGATTGATTTCCTTATATTGAACCCATCCTGGCATCCCTGGGATGAATGAAGCCTGCTTGATTGTGGTGAATAATGGTTTTGATGTGGTGTTGAATTCAGTTTATGAGGATTTTGTTCTGGATTTTTGTATTCTTAGTTCATCAGGGATATAGGACTATAGTTTTCTTCTATCTCTGTCCTGTTCTGGTGTTGGTATTAGGGTGATGCTAGAAGGCATTGGGGAACATTCCCTGTTCTCCAAGTATGTTTACAAGCTTAATAAAATGTGGTTTTTAGGTGTTTTTTTGATGAAGGATTGTTAAAATTTGACTGAGAACCCATTAGGTCCTGAACTTTTCCTTTTCAGGAGGTTTGGGATTACATTTTCTATCTCTGTGGATGTAATAGGTCTGTTTAGGAGCTTTATCTGCTCTGGGTTAAGTTTTGATAGGTGGTAGGTATCCAGGAATTCATCTATTTATTCCGGGTTCTCCAATATTGTGGAGTAGAGGTTTTGGAAATATCTTCCAATTTCATTCAAATCTGTTGTGTCCTCTCCCTTTTCATTTTTTATTTTGTTAATTTGAGACTTCTATTTCTCTTGTTTTTTTGATCAAGTTGGGGATGGGAATATCAATCTTGTTTATTTTTTAAAAGAAGTAGGTCTTTGTTTTGTCAACTTTCTTAATTGTTTTCTTAGTTTCCAATTCATTAATCTCTGCTCTTTAATTATTTTTTCCATCTAGAGTTGGATTGTTCTTATTTTGCCAATGCCTTTTGGTGGATGGTTAGGTTATTAATTTGATCTCTCTGTCTTTGTTGTGAAGGCATTTAGTGGTATAAAATTTCCCCTTATGCCTGCCTACATTTTGTATTGGAAGTTTTGGTATGTTGTGTTTTCTTTATCATTCAGTTCTCGATATTTTACAATTTCATTTTTGATTTCTTCTACCATCCATTCATAGTATAATAGTGTGTTGTTCAGTCTCTGGGAATTGGTATAATTTCCTTATTTCTGTTGTTAATTTCCAGCCTTAACTCATTGTGGTCTGATAGGGTTGCAAGAAGTTATGTTGATTTTTCTGAATTTATGGACACATGCTTTATATCCTAAGGTATGATCCTATTTTGCAGAAGGGACCATGGGCTGCTGAGTAAAATATTTATTCTGTAGAATTGGGGTGGAATGTTCTGTAGATGTCCATTAGGTCTAATTGATCTATGGTGTTACCAAGAACTATTATTTCCCTGTTGATTTTTTGCTTGGATGATCTTTATATTGATGAAAGTAGGTTATTGACGTTTCCTAATAGATGGTATTGGGATTTATTTCTGGTTTGTTGTCAGTAGGCTTTGCTTTATAAAATGTGGTACCCCTTATGCTTGGTTTGGTGTATATAGATTTATTATTGTGATGTTTTCCCTACTTATCAAGGGATTGTTCCCTTGATAAGTAAAAAGTGACCTTCTTTGTCCTTTTAAGTAACTTTTGGTTTGAAGTCAATTTTATCAGATATTAGTATAGCCATACCTGCTTTTTTCTTATTTCCATTTGCTTGGAAAATCATTTTCCATCTTTTCCCCCTGAGGAGGTGTCTATCCTTAGTGGTGAGGTAGGTTTCTTGCAGACAGCAGACGGAAGGGTCTATTTTTCTTATCCGTGTTGTTAAGTTGTGTCTTTTGAGGGGTGAGCTAAATCCATGAATAGTCAAAGTTATAACTGAAATGTAGATTAATCCCTGCCATGTTGGAGGCTTCATGGGGTTGGGTGCTTTCTTGGGCTTTGTATGTTTTCATGACTGCTTAAGTTTTGGTTATTGGGTTTGTTATTTTGTAGGTCTTTGAGTTTGATTCCCTAAAGTATTCTTTGTATGTTTGACTTTGTGTTCAAACAATCATAGAACTGGCTTTTATCATGAAAATTTTTCCTTTCTCCATTTACTAAGAGGGATATTTTCACTGGCTAAGGTAGTTTGGGTTGGTAGCCATAGTTTTTCAGACTTTGAAGCACTCCATTCCAAGCCCTTATGAATTTCAGGGTTTCCATTGAAAAATTTTAGGCAATTCTGATGGGATTGCCTTTGTATGTAATGAGTTATTTCCCCAATCTTGCTGCTTTTAGCACTCTCTTTGTTTTCTTTGGGCATGGTATTTACTATGATATGTCTTAGAGAGTTTCTTTTTTGGTGCAGTCTGTTTGGTGTTATATGAGCTTCTTATATCTGGGTGGGTCTCTTTTTTGAGAGAGTGGAGAAGCTTTCTTCAGTAATATTGTTGGATATGTTCTCCAAGCCTTTGTCCTGAATTTCTTCCCCTCCTGGTAGGCCCATGATATGGAGGTTTGCTTGATTTAAGGGTATCCTATAATTCTCTCAGATTCTGTCTGCATGAGTTTTTGAACTTATCAAAAATTTTGGCCTTCCATATAATTTCTTCTGTCTTGTCTTCCAGATCTGAGGTTCTGCCCTCCACATGATCTACTCTGTTAGTGAGGGTTTCTAGAGAGGCTTTCACAAGCACTATTTAATTTTTGTCTTCTGTTGCATTTTTTTGTATGATATCTATCTATTTGTCAAGTTCCAATTTCAGGTTGTGGTTTGATTTTCATGATGCTTCTTGGAATTCATTCTTGCATTTTATCATGTCTTCATGAAGCTTAGTCCACTGGTTATTAAGATTTTCTACTTGTTGGCTTACCTTCAATTCATGTATCTCTCTTTTGAGGTTTCTTTGGTTTTCCTCTGAGGCATCTCCCCAGAGTGTGTGTGTGTGTGTGTGTGTGTGTGTGTGTGTGTGTGTGTGTGTGTGTGTGTGTTTATTTATTTATTTTTGTGTTTTTTCTTAGAAAGAATCCCACTATGGAGCTCATAGTGACCATGAACTTGTGGCTCCCCTGCCTTAGCTTCCAGATTGCTGGGATTTCGTGTGTGTTATAACATGACTGTATTAGTGACTTCACTGTTTGCTGTGACAAAATACCTGACAAGAAGCAGCTTAAGGAAGGAAAGGGTTCATTCTGACTTAACAGTTTGAAGACAATACCTTTTGTCATGGTGGGAATGATATCACTGCAGGAGTGAGACCAGCTGTGGGCATTGCATGTGTAGTTAAGAAGCCAAGGGTGAACAGCAAGTGGGGATGGATTGTAACACTTCAAGGTCCATCTCCAGTGACACACTTTCTCCAGCAAGGATCCACCTCCTAAAGTTTCCACAACCTTTTCAAAGAGTACTACCAGCTGAGGAGCCTATGGGGGACATTTTACATTCAAGCAACATTTCCTTTCCTGGCCTTGGTAATTTCATGATCATCTAATGATGCAAAATGTGTTTAGTTCAAACTCAAGAGCTCACATAAATTTTAATAGTGTCAACACTTCAAACATCCCAAGTGAAAAATTTCCTCTGAGACTCAAGGCAGTCTGTTACCTGTGAACCCCTGTAGAATCAAAACACATGTTGTATATTTTTCACGTATAATGTCAGGGAGTAACCATTCATACACTGAAAGAGTAGAATGGGGGCATGGTAAGTAAAGATTGGATCAAAGCAAGAGCTATACCTAGCAACCTAACTCCACGTCTGGTACTGGTGGGTTGCTCTGCTTTTCCATTTCTGCTGACTGTAGCACACACAACCTCTCTTGGATGGCCCTACTCCAAGGCTACCATTTTTGGGCATACCTCCCAAGGTTCTGGGTTCACCTAAATCCTTAGTCTCCATTGAAATTTAAGCTTAACCTTCACAGCCTTTCTTATGTGTACCCTAACAAGGCCCTTCAGGGGTTCCATTCAGCAAATCCAAGCCTGTCTCCCATTGCCCAGACCAAGCAGTTCTCTGAAACCCTCTGTCTTTCTTTCCTGTAATACCAATACCTTGTAAACAATGCTGACAATTTCTGCTGCTAACTCTGGATGGAGCGCTGCCCTCTTGTACCAGAGCTAGTATTTCTGTATGCCTTAGTTTCTGAATCTATAGAAAAGCTTTCCTGTGCAGTCATTGTTGAGTAGGTAACCCCAAATGCAGCATTGTGAATTCTGGCTTTCTCTTTCAAATGACTTCACATTCTGGCAAGTTAGAGCCTTAATGTTTGGGATTTATGATAGAACCCTTGTTCTCCTCTAAAATTTCTTTAGCCAGTCCTCCACTATCCATGTGTGTCTTTAAGCATTCTGGTGTTCCAAACTCCTACCAAAATGGCTCTTAAAGTTCTCAATATAGCATTCATTGTAAGGCTTCTCTTCCCAGAGTTCCAAATTCTTCCACTTTCTTCCTGCAAATCATTTCCCAAGGTAACCCATGCAAAAAGTGATGCATAAATCTGGAGTTAGTTTGCAGTGACAGTAGGCCCTGGCCAATCTAGAACCACTTCCAACATGCAAATAAATATATTTAGTTTTAAAAAAAAAAGAAGGAAAGATTTTTTTTTT
>PVHP010037320.1:0-17423 GCA_004024765.1 Zapus hudsonius
TGAGCCAGGCAGCATTCACTGGTGTTGTGTGGTGTGGCAGAACAGGGTGGCAGAACAGGTAATATGCTCAGAACCAAGGCTGAATGAAGTCACACAGTGCCACATGGGTGGGTAATTGCCAGAAACACCTCAGATTCCTTATGCATTTGATTCTGAATACATTTCTTTTTTATTATGTAACAAGCCTTTGGGGGTTCCTTGCCAATAAACCAATACACCAATAAATTTAGAGTATCCCCGGTCCTTGTCTTATGAATTTAAAGAATTAAAATCCATAGACCAGAGGGTTAAGATTTAGAGAGATTTTATTAGGTTAAGAGAAGGAAAGAGAAGAAAATGCAGGGAAATCCTGCCATGTGGAAGGCAGGAGGGGGTGGAGAGCCCAGTGGGAGGTGGGTAGTGTAATGGGGAGTTTTGCACAGCAGTTAAATACCTGGGATTTTACAGCTGCATTTCCCCCTGAGTTTGTGTCCTTTAATGCCAAAAGAATTTAGACACTTTGGACAGAATTATTTTTCTTATCACACGTTTATTCTAGATTACAATCAGTTAAGGGAAGGGGGAATTGGATAGGAAAGCTGCCCAGTCACCACATGGTCCATGAGGTTTAAAAATCAACATCGAAGTGCACAGAATCACCCAAAAAGTGGAGACAAAAGGAAATAGCACACATGTTAAGGAGAAAATTCTCTTCCTTCCCCTCTCTGATTCCAGTACCGAGATCAGAGAGGGGAAGGAGCACAACTCACCTGCCCGGTACCACGCACCTCCAGCCCAGCAATCCAAACAGGAAAAAAAGTAGCCGCCCCAAGTTCAAGTCAGGATTTTTAAAGATTTCTTTGCTGGGAGGAGTGGCAAGGCTCTGGCCTGGGAGTGTCCTTGATAGCATGACACCAGGTCACTGTGTGAGGCCATGCCCTCTCTACCTGTGCGAGGGGTCTTCCTCCTAATCCCTCTCAGTAGGGGTCCCTCCCATTTCAACCCAGCTGTTTTGAGATGAGGGAGGCCTTACCAGGGCAGGACCTGAAGATTCAAAAGACATGATCAGCCCAAAAGAGGTTCTGCCACCCGGTTAAGATCTATTAAGATCTATTTATAATTTATTGTGGTGGGCCTTACCCTCAGGGTCAGGTGAGCCTGAGAAAGAGCTGATTGGTCTGGGCTGGGGGCTGGTTCAGAAGAGGTCAGCACACCTGAGTAGGGAGAGAGAGAGAGAGAGAGAGAGAGAGAGAGAGAGAATTGGACAGGCTGGATCACATGCTGCATCCAGGTAGTATAACATCTTTGTGATTCCTCCTTGGACCCTCTTCTAACGGAAAATAAACCTACCTGATCACTGGCCTCTCAAGTACACATCCAGAATCCTTTCATGGTTGTCAAACTTTTCATGACCCAATTCAAGAATCTAGGGCCTGAAATGACCCTTCCCCCAAAGCCACATTATGAAGATGAGACAAGTGATCAAATGAAGCGGCAATCAACACTGAAAATTTAAATCACAGGCGTCTCGCTGCCCTTCATGTTTTTGGAGAAGCTCCTGTTTTACAGAAGCACGAGGCAACCTTCTTTGATTGGCATGTGTGCAATTGAAAGAAGACTGCTGCATTCTTATTATTTCAATGTATATTGAATACTAGGTGTGTGTGTGTGTGTGTGTGTGTGTGTGAGAGAGAGAGAGAGAGAGAGAGAGCAAAGGAATAAAACAAAAAGAGATTTGTTGTTTGAATGGCCATTTGATTGCTGTGTTTTCAACAAGCCATGGACATCATACTGGGGCCTTTTGACTCACAGTTTCCAGCATGTTCTGTTGTTTGTCGTAATTGATCATATTTCACTCGAAAATGAAAGACAAAACTGACCAAAAAAAAAAATCTAGTTAGAAAGCCTCTGGCTAAGAGGAAGCCAAGAAAGAGATCCAGGTTAGCCAGTTTTCCAAGCAATGAAATAACACAAGGGGTTGTTCTGTTGCCCAAACTGAAAGAATTCTTGATTTGTTGCCTGCGCTCTGTCACTTACCTCTGCATGTCCTGCTGGCTTTTCCTCAGTCTCCTGCCCAGGTCACTGCTCCTGACCAGATTAGCTATGATGGTGATATGCTTGTTGTCTTCCAAGAGAGAGAGTCTACTCCATCTTCCCCTCTGACCAGGAGAAACTGAGCTCCACCCTCCACAGAGCACCATTTGGGAACAGATAATTCACCTGTTGGTTTAGTCTCCCAATGTCTTACTATACTAGTCTCCATTCTGTCCTATGTCCAGGAATATGAAACAGAGAACTTTCTGGACATCTGTCCCTGTCTGGGGATTAATACTCCTGGCTGGAGACAGCAGGAAGTGACCCTGGAGGAAGTGAGGATTTCTAGAGTATCATCCAGGCTGGGGGAAGGTGTTCCCTTTCATACCTTAGACAGAGGAGGCAATCCCACCCCTCAGCTTCAAAAGTAAGGCGAAAATGAGTATGTCCTTTCATGCAATCATGACTGGTGGCCAAGAGATACGTCCACTAACCTCACTCCTTGGTAGGGTTCCAACGCAGTTGATTATCAGCCCCACGACTTGAATAAATATCCTGATGTCTCTGGGCCTCTGTTTTCTTATGCAGGACCAGGATAAGAGTAACTATCTTTAATGGATGAATGTCATCTACCAGGTCCAGTTAAGAAAGAACCATTTCTCATGTTCGTTTAGTCCTCATTAGAAGCCCACGAGGCTTCACTTCACAGATGAGAAAAAACAGAGCTGTATACTGGCAATGGCAGAGGCAGTGTTCAAACTGAAACAGTCAGGCTCCATTCTCCATGGCCTTAGGCTCTCAGTAGGGCCGTGGACAATATCACTTTCTTGATGGGGTGATTGTGAAAATTAAGTGAGTCACACTGAGCACATAGAGCAAGTGACACCTAGCACCTGCAGATACACAGTAAGTGTGAGGTATCACTAGTCTCTAATGTGGACACTGAAGGGGATGAGTGGAGAAGAAGCAGGAGAGAGTGAGAGAAATGGGGGCGATGTCACCTTACATTCCCCCACCCAAGCAGAAGGGATAACATTACTGGTGTCGAAAGATACAACCATAAACTTCCATTATGACATTCTATGCTCAGTTTGGGCCAGGAGAGCTAGGAGGCTTTCGTAGCTTTGAATTTTTATTTATTTATTTATTTGAGACAGGAAAATCAAATTACTCAGCTGGTATTACTCCAGAAGGCTTTTCTTCTCGGTTTCAATTTCCTGAGAGACACCTCTTTTCTCTGGGAGACTGACCCAGTGTTCTGTTCCCCTTTTTTGCTCCTCGGCCAGACCCATGTTGTGTCCTTCTCTGTTCCTGACCTTGAGGAACTATTTACCCAGATGTCCTTGCCAGCTGGCTTCCAAGTGAGCTTGGTCCATGGGAAACACCAGCAGGAAATGATAAGGAAAAGGACCAGGCGATGACTTCCTGTTTGACTGGTGTCTAACCATGGCTGTAACCATTGGATACCCAAGTGTCCATCTAAAACACTCCCCACCACTCCAGTCATCTGGGGCTGGCAACTCTATTTTCCTCTTCTTGTCCATTTATCCCTAGGGCTAGTCATGGCTTCCCACTGTCCCAGATGTCTAGGCACCTTCTTACCTTATCTGACTCCTTGTTCCTTCTGACAGCACTAGATGTGACTTCTGTTTGTTTTGAACCTAAGGTCTCATACATTCTAGCACCGAGCTACATCCTTGCGCTGTTTCCTCCTCCTCCTCCTTCTCCTCCTCCTCCTCTCCCTCCTCCTCTTCTTCTTCCTCTTCCTCCTCCTCCTCTTCCTCCTTCTTCTTTAAAAAAAGTTTTAGCTGGGTGTGGTGGCACACTCAGTACACAGAGGTAGGAGCATTGCTGTGAGCTTGAGGCCAGCCTGGAACAGTGAGACCCTACCTCAAAAAATAAAAGCCTTTTATTGATTTTATATATATATATATATATAGTTTATATATAGTATTTTTATTATCACTTCTTCTTACTTGCTCTAGCCCCCCCAGTTCCCTCCGTCTTCCCAACTAGCACTTCTACTTAGCTGTCATTTCACCCCCTTCTCTACCAACAAAATGGTGGCATGTGGATTGGACCAATATTGTGCAGGTCTTGCCAGTGACAATAATTGCCATGTGGTCATGAATGCGATGACCACTTCATATCCCAAAGACAGCATTTCAAAACAGTCCTCCCCATCTGGCTTTGACATCTTTCGGTCCCCTCCTCTGCCGTGTTCCCTTTGCCTGGGAGGGGTGATGGAGATGTCTCCTTTAGCACTGACCACTCCAGGGTCACTTGTTCTCAGCACTGATGAGATTTGGGTTTCCCTAATAGTCTCTGCCAACTTCATAAGGAAGTTTCTCTAACCACAGGCGAGAGCAACAGTAATCTATGGGCATAAACATGAATATTTAGAGGGCAACTTGATGGACATGATGTATCCATTTAGTCAAGCAGCAGGAGTAACTTCCCCTGAGAGCCTATCATCTTTCTAGCCATAGGCCTTGGAGTACCAGGTATGGATTGGACTAGGCTCAGAGTCCAATCAAACAGCGGTTGGTTACTCCCATAACACTTGACCAGTGGAACCACCTTGCCTGGATTACTGGTTATGTAGTTTACAGGGTCTACTGTAGTGCTGATGACTTTTCTCCCAGAGCAGCTTGCAAAGCTCTTTCCAGAACTATGTCAGCCAGCCATGTATGATGTATGATGTATGTGTTCTATAACCAAAGTATTTGTAGCCTCAGCAAAAAAAAATATTTGACAGAGAGAGAGAGAGAGAGAGAGAGAGAGAGAGAGAGAGAGAGAGAGAATGGGTATGCCAGGGACCTCCTACCACTGCAAATGAACTCCAGTGCCACCTTGTGCATCTGGCTTTATGTGGACACTGGGGAATCAAACCCAGGCTTTAACTCCTGAGCCATCTCTCCAGCCCCAACAATAAGGTTTTATCATCTAGTTCTGGTGAGCAGCCAAGACTAGCCTCATGTTTTACTTTTTATTTTGAGACCAAGTCTCATTAAATTGCTCCCACTGGCCTTGAACTTACTTTGTAGCAGGTTTTTCTTTTCAGTTTTTAAAATAGTCTCATTTATTTGAGAGAGAGTATATGTGAATGAGTGCATGAGCTTACCAGGGCCTCTTGTCACTGCAGACAAATTCCACATGCATTTGACCCTCTCTGCATCTGGCTTTATGTGGGTACTAAGGAACTGAACCAAGACCAACAGGCTTTGCAAGCAAGTGCCCTTAACTGCTGAGCCATCTCTCCAACCCTCAAGTAACATCTTCACACAGTGTGAAGTACTTGAAAACACATCACAGTCAACAGTTTTCCTGCAGGCAAAGCCATACGTATGCAAGAGTAATGGCAGGGTCACCCCTTTCAAGAGATGGTCCTCTCTGCAGCCTCCCCTGAAGTTGCGGGGCTCAGCTGAGATCAGGTAGATGCAAGTATTTTTTTATAACTGTATAGTGTGAAAGGCGGTTATTAGAATATGTTCCTAATCTTTCACAACTCTTCAAGGCAGGCACAACACATATATCTTCAAGCACAAGGAATTGATGTCTTACTTGGAGACTTTCTATCTTTCTATATTTGTTTCTCTTTGGCACACACACACACACACACACACACACACACACACACACACACACACACAAACGTTGTGTGTTAAAAAAGCAGCCTTCCTGTACAAAGGTAAACAGCCAGCTGCATACTCTCTTGGTCCCTTCTGAAGGACAATGGGCAATTGAAGGAATCTGAGTCCCTTGAAAGGTCTGTGTAGCTTGGAAGTCCCTCACCACTGATGGCTATTCCAGCATCTAGAGCTGATTGGTCACAATGACTGTTTTCTCTTCCTTTCCTGATAGTTTCCTCTACAGAGCACTTTGGATAACTCTGCTTGATTCAAACAAACGGGAGCAGTAGTTGAGGTTTGCTAATGGGAACTTTCATGTCAAGTATAGAAGCTTCGTTGACATCTCGCATGAAAACCACTCCATTTGGGGTGCATTCTTGATTCACCTTCCAGGAGTGAGTTCATGGGTTTTTCTCTGCTCTTGCTAAGGCAATACTATTAACATATCAGAACAATTTCCTTCAGGAGGAGTCTTACAGGGTTTCCAATTCTTAATGAAAGACCCAGATGCATTTTAAAAATCTGACTTGAATCATATTTAATGCTATTTGTTAACTAACGTGAAAAGAAGAAAGAAAAGGTTTCTTTTTTAAAGCTGTTGTCTTCTACCAAGAAAAACAATTCTGATGTATGATTTCTCTCTGGTTGCTTATTTCCCATTACAGTTCAGTTTTTCCACAAAAATTCAGCAAAGGGGACATAACCCTACTTTAAAATGTCAAGAAGAGCTTTTACTTTAAATCCCACGAATTAAGGAAAGGCACAGCAAGCTGAAGAGATTGCTCAGTGGTTAGAGACACTTGTTTGCAACACCCAATGGCCCAGGATTGATTCTCCAGTTACCCACATAAAGTCAAATACACAAAAGCCAAAATAAAACAAAAGTTGCCAGACATGGTGGCACATGCCTTTAATCCCAGCATTTTGGAGGCAGAGGTAGGAGGATTGCTATGAGTTCAAGGCCACTCTTAGACGACATAGTGAATTCCACATCAGCCTGGGCTAAAGCAAGGCCCTACTTCAAAAAAAAAAAGAATGAATGAAAGAAAGAAAAGAAAAAAGGCTTAGGACCTTCTCTTGGACTCTTTTCTTGGCTACTTGATCTGTTTTTCTCTTCTGTGAAGAATAGAGAGAAGCAGGGCAGGACGTTTCTATGCCAGATGCAGCTCGCCTTCCCGGCACAGGGGCCCAGGGCTTGTTTTCTGTACCAGACAAGGAAGCACCTGCTACCTAGTGAGAAATCTGATCCATGGGTGCTGGCAACGAAAGGTGTGCTGGCCTTGCAAAGAGATACCGAAATTGCTTCTGTTTCCTTCCTTCCTAATTTTATCTCTGTACATGTTTCACTGTTTCCATAGGTTTATTCATTTCTGTCACCACCTTTACCGGATTTTTTTTTCAATTGTGTATTCAACCAAAGAAAATGAGTAAGAAAAATAATTATGGTAGTGATGAAAAAAAACAGATTCAAAGCTGCCAGAGGTGAGGCCCATGGGAGTCCCTGATTAATTTTCATTTTCATCGTTAAGTTATGAGCTTGGCCTGTTTCAGTAAACGTGTGAAGTCATGGGCTGGCTTTCCTTGCAGTTTTAGAAAAAAAAAATGAACCAGCTAGAGTCTTATTCTTACCAGGATGGCTTCCTAGAAGGCAAGAACCATAACTCAATGAACAAGTGGTCTTAATACCACAGCCAGTGACCATTGTCACATAGCAAACAAAGCTGGACTCTGGTAGATTTTAGAGAATGGCTAGTTACATTGGTTCTAGGCAAAATTGTTCATTTCTCTATTCATCTCTCTTGGCCTCTCTTAAACATAGTTTTTACCTGTTTTCCTATCTAGAGTAGATGTTGGAAACTGATTTTAAAAATAGAATCAATCAGCAAATAGTCACAGGAAGTAAGGTAAGCAAAGAACCATGTTGGGGAAATGAAGTACCAGCATAATTGTACAAAAAAAACAATGAGGAGGGGGTGAGAGAGATGCCTCAGTGGTTGAGGCAGTTGCCTGCAAAGCCTCAGGACCTGGGTTCGATTCCCCAAGTACCCATGTAAAGCCAGATGCACAAAATAGCATCTGTTTCTGGAGTTCACTTTCAGCAGCTGGAGGCCCTGCATGCCCATTCTCTCTGTCTCTCTCTCTCTGCTTGCAAATAAATTAAACTTTATTTTTAAAAACTACTGGTAGAGATTCAAAGGCAGGGAAAATCATGATGTGTTGGGAAAGACTGAGACAGCTACGTAAGATCAGAGAGCAAGGTGAGTCTTCAATCCGATGGGGCTTTGCAAGCTGGACAGGCTGAGGGAAGACAACGATTTGTGAAATTCAAGTTATCAGAGGCGAGAAGGTGAGTCAGGACAAGTGTGTGAAAGAGATGAAGAATCTGACCAGAAAGGGTTTTCACAGAGCAGCAATGACACCTCACGGGAGCACCTTAGAAGCTCCTTAGTCCACCGAAGTAAAGCACTCCATTCTCGAAGCCCTAGAGAGGGCTTCACTCAACAAGGAGAGTAGGAAAGCTGTCTTTAAGGAGAATCATTGTGAAAGCGATGGTGAATGTGGGTGTCAGGAGGCTCCAGTGAAGTCCAGCTATGAAGCCAGGAGGCCTGGGAAAGGTGGAGGCTTTCCATCCAGCGGCTGTGAAGATGGAGAGGAGGAAGTGAAGGATCTTGTGCAAGAAGGCTTGATAGGGCTGGAGAGATTGCTCAGTGGTTAAGGAGCTCGCCTGTCAGGCCTAACGACCTGGGTTTGATTCCTCAGTACCCACAGAAAGCCAGATGTGTAAAGTGGCACCTGGAGTTCATTTGCTGTGGCTGGAGGCCCTGATGCAACCATTCTCTCTCTCTCTCTCTCTCTCTCTCTCTCTCTCTCTCTCTCTCTCTCTCTCTCTCTCTCTCTCCTTGTAAATAAATAAAATATTTTTAAAACAAAGAAGGCTTGATGAGGCTCTGGGGACTTCCCTCAGGAAGCAGCTGGTGGATAAATCATTTTCTCTTCCCCTAATGATTCTCTCTATTTTGTTCCCATATTTGAGTACTAAGATGTTAAGGCTAGATTATGTCTTATAAAGAATACACAGAATTCACAGTAAAAAGCACGATTAAGCTGCAATACCCTATGAGAAACAAGTTGTATTTGAGCACATGCAAAACATTTCTAGTAATAAATGGTCTCCAATAGTAAGAAACCAAAAAAATTTGGGTGAGGAGAGAGTTGCACAAGAAATCACTGAGTCTGTATTTTCCTTCAAATTGTAGCATTTGGATTGTGGTTGGTTGGTATGATATCAAGAGAAAGCAAGTTCATTTGGATTAAGTATCTTTTTTTTCCCATGCTTTCTAAATTACCTAGATTTCTCAGGGTCATGCCCTTCCCCCATCTGGACTTCAGGAATGAGTCATTCAAGGGGCACCCCCAAACAGAAGTTTCTGTTCTCTGCAGCTGCTCTCTGCAATAGTTCTCTGCTTGGCACTGCCTGTTAAACAAATCAGGAAACATGTACACACACACACACACACACACACACACACACACACACACACACACACTGCTAAGGTCATCATGCAAAGTTCCTCAGGCTAAGGATCTTTAAGAAATTGTGCCTGGCCAAAATGACCTGAGGTGAATGTTGCTTCTAAGAATGTTCTTTTCATCTCCGATGTTTCCTGCCATGACAGGCATCAGTGGGGGTGACAATTAGGTGTGGTGGGTGGGCCTTTCTGTGGGCTGGCAGCCTATTTTAACTTCCAACTGTAGGAGTGAGCCTTAACTCTGTGCTAAAATTAGGGGACTCCAGCACCTCCTGTGGTTACTCCAATCAGCTCTCAGTTATTGAGTAGCAGCAGCAGAGTTAAGTAATAACATGCTAACCTTGCCAAGACACAGATGAAATGCAGAGCGGTGCCCAGTTGGATCGAAAATTGCTTCAATGATCTAAGTGGATAGCCAAACCAGCAAAAGGGCTGCAGGCCTCTGGGCACGGGGACAGAGCCCCTGGCACCTCCTCCAGTGCCAGGGAAATGCTTAAGGGAGTGGAGACTGACTTGTCAGTTCAAATGCCAGGAGCCCCAGTGGTCTGATGTCGCCTCTCAAAGAGGGCACACTGGCCCTGCCAGAGGAACAGGACCCAGAGCCAGGGCCTCTGGTGTGAACATGGACCCCAGTGCTTTGTACTCATGGTGCGGTAATGGATGCAATGAAGACCTAGCTAAGCAACTTCCATGGCCACGCTGTGAAGAGTGTTGGGTCTGGCTCCACTCGGAGAGGAAGACTTTCTCTAGCTGAGCGAATAAGAGGTCACGGTGCCTGCTTCTCATTCACACAAGGCTGCCTAAGTCAGCAGAGCAAAGGAGGTGTAGGCAGGCCTAGACGCCTTGGAGGAGGCTTCTAGCCAGGATGTTTTGAGTGCCAAGGGAACGATGATAAAGCCTAAATCTGCCCACTGGATTAGGGCTGGAGACAGGGAGAGTGGGGAGCCAGGAGAACTGAGGTCACAAAGACCATTGAGAAACACAGATTGATCCCAGTGTCTGGATTACTCAGGGTTTTTCAACTTGCTTTCTTGCTGCCCATTGGACATTTTACTCTATATGGTTAAGTTGACCTGAGTTCAAGTTTAGACCACACTTCAAGAGGCAGAGTTTACACCAGGATATTGGTGACCATGACAGAAATCTGCCCGCCCCATATGACTGTATGTAGCCTGTCTAAGAACCAGGGCAAACAGTAGAGAAAATGAAATCAGCACTGACATGCCTCACAGTGCTGCTAACTCTGGCTGCACTTACTCAGGAGCGTTAATAAGTCCTGATACTGAACCCCACTTCAGAGATTCTAATACAAGTGGTATCAGGCAAGGCCAAGGAGTCAGCATTTTTGTAATCTCCCCCCCCCACCCCAGGTGATTCCAGTGAGCAGTAGGAGTGATACACTGACTCAGTCTCTCCAGTAAGGCCAGGAAAGAGAGGAGACAGATGCTCTTACTAGAAGAAAGCACAGCCCTGGAGGTTCCAGGTCAAAGACAGTATGCTAAATAACATCTGATGGGTGCTTTCTCCCTACCACAGATGGGCTCACCCCCATACCATTACCAACAGGAAGTGCAACCTTGACTTTGGAAGCTCCTTCTGGCCTGTCCACACACTACACCAGGGGTGGGGGAGGGGTTCAAGCCACTCACATCATGACATCACTGAAGACTCCAAGGTTGCCTGATTGTGAGCTGATTTCAATGCCTATTTTTGGCCTCATCCTTGAGGAAATCCTAAAGAAAATTCCTCACGATGTCAAAAACAATCTGAGTGCCTGTTGTACGATGGGTGGAGGGGTTGGTCCTGCCAGATCCATTATCTAGACCATGACATTGTTGGTACTCCAGCTGTGTCAACAAGAGGGAGTTTCATGTATTACTTTAAGTTTGTTCTTTAAATATTTTATTTATTTATTTGCAAGTAAAGAGAGAAAGGGAGAGAATGAGCATACCAGAGCCTCCAGCTGCTGCAAATAAACTCCACATGCATATGCCACTTTGTGCATCTGGCTTTATGTGGATACTGGGGAATCGAACCCCGGGTTGTTAGGCTTTGCTGAGCCATCTCTGCAGCCCCTTCTTTAGGTTTGGTCTCAGCAACACTCTCCACTGCTTTATCTTGAAATTGGGGCTATACAGTCAAATGAGCAGCTTCTATATCATGAATGAATGTTTCCAGTCAACAAATACTTATGAAGAGCCTGTTCCGGGTGTTTCTGGTATGCCAGGCCTTGCTAAGTCCCAGGAGACTTAATGATGAGCAAAGGTGACTATAGTTCTCTTCACATGAGAGACTTAGTCAGTGATCAAGGAAACAAACCCATTCTGTAGTAGTCAGGGTTCTCACAAGGACCGGGACTAATAGAATATATATAACAGTTATAATAGGGAACCGATAGGATTGGCTTGCATGGTTGGGAGTGCAGGGGTCTAACAGTGCCTTTGTGCAGGCTGGAGAAACAGAGACCCCAAGAGCTATCAACCCAGCAGAATAAGATGGAGCAATGATGGTTTGAGGCTGAGGCCTGGAAGCTTCTGAAAAGTCCCTGGGAAGGGGCTGGAGAGATGGTTCAGTGGCTAAGGCACTTGCCTGCAAAGCCTTGCAAAACTGACCCAGGTTTCATTCCCCAGGTGCACAAAGTGGCCCATGCATCTGGAGCTCATTTGCAATGGCTGGAGACCCTGGAGTGCCCATTCTCTCATTCTCTCTCTCTCCCACCCTCCTCCCTCTGCTTACAAATAAATAACTAAAATATTTAAAAAGAATCATTGGAGTGTGCTGGTCATCCAATCTGACTGAAGAAACAGCTCCAGATTCAGGGACAGGCTTTGTCTCAAGGCAACAGAGATGTCAGGTGTCTTTCTCCATGTGCATGCTTGCAGGGCACAGACACCTGAAAATCCTTTCTAAATACTCCAAAGCTCCTAGCATTTTATTCAGCTTGCTGTTCATCTGAACTCTACTTGGGCACCCACCATGTTCTGGGTGCTGGATTTAGTCACTACCCAGAGGATTCTTGTTAACAAGCAATAAAGGCCAAGGAGAAACAACAGACAAGATGCAGAGAGCCCCAAAGCTCCTGACATGCCCAGTGCTTTCCTGCAAACAACCTTTCGAGTTTGTTCTAAGGGAGTAGAGGCTTATTATGTCAGAGAAGGATAAGAACTTGACCACAGAGCTCCTATAGATTATTATTAAAGCGTTTGAGTTTCCAGGACTGGAGAAATGGCTCAGCAGATAAAGGCACTTGCTTTCAAAGCCTGACAGCCTGGGTTTGATTCCTCACTACCCACATAAAGCCAGATGCATAAAGTGGTGCATGCATCTGGAATTTCTTTGCAGGGGCAGGAGGATCTGCTATGCCTATACTTACTCTCTCTGTCTCTCTTTGCTCTTTTTCTCTGTCTCTCTCGTAGATAAATAAATATTTTTTTAAGGTTTGAGTATGGGGTTCCCTGTTATGATGCCAAACCAGCATCTATAACAAAGCCTTGAAGAAGGTGGGGAAGTGCAAAGAGGAATCCAATCAGCTTGAGGGGCAACAGAGCGAGCAGAAAGCTGGAGAAGTTATTGAAACAGAGAACCGCATCTGGTGAGTACTCTAGGGCTGAGTCTTAAATGATCTGAAGCAGTAACCATGCAGATTGCTGAGAGAAGCCAGCTCCTGGCAGGGAAAATAGTACTGAAGTGGGACTAGGCATGACATATCCAGGAAAGAGTGGCCGAAAAACAGTAAGGGAGGAAGGAGTGGGCAGGGAGCAGTCCTGGGAAGCAGGCAGGGCCAGACCAGAGGCCCTTGGAGGCCAGAGCCAGGCACTGGGCAAGATTTAGGAGGGTTGCACGTGGAGAAATGCCATGGTATTTGTTTTACTGGCTCTACCCTGGTTGCAGGTTAGAGGACAGACAGAGGTGGAGAATTGCAAGCAGGGAGGCCAACAGGAAGTTGTTTTATAACAGCTGAGGCAAACATGGCCTAGGCCTGGGCTTGACTAGATTCAGTACCTATTTGGGAATAAAGCGAAACTTACTGAAGTCGAATGTAGAAGTGGGTGGGGCATCAAGGATGATTTCTGCTTCGACTTCTATGCTTTGTGTGTTGAGGGCACTTTGATGACTGCTCTCTTGCGTTGAGCAATGCCAAAGTCCAGGAAGGGTGAGGTGAGAAGATACAGCTTGAGGAAGGGGAGACATGGAAGGGGTCAGGACAGCCCCAGGGAAGGAAGGAAAGCCCTGGGCCTCAGAGGAAAATGGGGCTCAGGAGTGATGACATCATACTTCTATGAGTATTCATTCTTTAATCACTGTGCACTGAAATTGACTGTCTGCATGGATAGACCTATGGATCTTGGTGCTTATGTCGAAGGATGCAGCCATGACTCCAATCCAGATTCAAAATGATTCTATTGGCTAACAACTCTCTCATGATGACACCCTTGTGACCTGTTCTCTGATACTGTTCTTTTCGGGACATCCTAAATTGAATTGTATTGTATGTAATCTTTTGAGGCTGGGTTCTTTCACTCAGGATGCCTTTCAAATCTCGGAGAGTCATCCGAAATGTTGCTTGTCGTTGCTGAGTAAATATTCCAGTGCATGAATGTACCAGTTTGTTTATCCATTCATCCCTTGAAGGACACTTGGATTGCTTCCAGGTTTGGGCAATTATGAAGTGTGCTGCTAAAAATATTTCATGTATAGGCTTCTAGAAGAATGTAAGTTTTCATTTCTCTAGAATGAATATCCTGGAATGCTATTTCTGGGTTGTCTGGTAGTGTTTGTTTGTTTCACTTCATAGGAAACTTCCCGACTTTCTCAGAGTGGCTATTCCATTTTGCATTCCCACCTTTGTTCTGCCTTTTGGTCAGCACGTTGTATTGTCAACAAATTTACTCTATTTAAGCTATTCTAAAAATGATGTGTAAGGGTATCAATTGTGATTTTGGATTTCGATACCTGAACGCACTAATTGGAACCTATTTCCCTCATATTACCATCTCTTCTCCCCCTTGCTGCACCTCTGCTCCACTGATTAACCTCCTCTCTCCCAGCATTCTTCATCATGTTTCCATGTCTCTTTCTCTTTGTTCTTCCCCACCCTCTGTGTCAAAATGTGATGGACTCAGCATTGTGCAAGTCTTGTGGGAGTAATGACAACCTCTGTGAGGTCATGAATACACACTCAGTTCATGTCTGGGTAACAGCGACACAAAGTCTTCCTTCCCACTCTGTGGCTCTTATATTCTTTCTGCCTCCTCTTCAACAATGTCTCCTGAGCCTTGGAGGGCATGTTAGAGATGTCTCCTTTAGTTGAAAGCTCTCCACAGCCTCTTATTATCAGCTTTGTTGAGTTTTGAGTCTCCTCAGTGTCTACCGGCATCTCCATAGAGAAGCTTCTCTGGCCAGCGGTGAGAGCAATGCTTATAGTCTCTCTGCCATTTTTTCTGCAGTGCTCGCTGAGCCCTGGCATGTATGGTAGAGATGAGTCATCCAGTGCTGAGCACTGGGCTTTCTGTTCCTTGAGTCACTTTGATGAGCCTTGGGTCTCCCCAGTTTTCACAGAATTTGTAGAAAGAAGCTTTTCTAACTAAAAGTGAAAACAGTACTAATCAATGGACATGAGCATATATATTTTAGAAGGCACTTTAATGACCTAAATATATCCATTTAACCAAAGAACAGTGATCGCTTCCCTCGAAGGCTTATGTCCTTCCACGCCATAGGCTTTTGACTCCGTTTTCAGTACCAGGAATAAATTCCCTCCCGTTGTGTGGTCCTCTAATCCAATCAGAGAGCAGTAGAATTTTTATTTAGATATATAGGTAAGTCATAAGGTATTTATCATTCTGTGACTTATATCACCTAACCACATTCTTCAGGTTCATCTATGGCATTGATAATTGAGGGTTTTCTTTGTTCTTTGTGTGTATGTGTGTTGTGTTCATGCATGTGTCTATGTGTGTTTGTACATAGGTGTAGGCTGGTGTTGGGTATCTGCCTCAATTGCTCTCTACTTTGTTTTATTTTTATTTTTAAAAACTATATTATTGATTTGTTTATTTTCAAGGAGAGAAGAGAGACAGAGAAAACGGGTGCGACATGTTCTCCAGCCACTGCAAATGAACTCCAGATACATGTGCCACCTTGTGCATTTGGCTTTACGTGGTTACTGGGGAATTGAACCTGGGTTGTTAGGCTTTGCAGGCAAGCACTTTAATAGTTGAGCCATCTCTCCTGCCCCACTTTCTTTTTTAAGTCAAGATTTTACACTGAGCCTAAACCTAACTGATCCACATGGAGTAGGTAGTCAGCAAGCCCTTAGGATCTCCTGCCTCCCTACACATGCTACCACACTTATTTGTAGGCTCTGAGAATTTAAATGGACATCTTCATGCCTGCCTGGCAACCATTTTACTGACTGAGCACCTCCCCAGCTTTGAGGGACTCCTTTTTTTCAGGCTAAATAATGGTTTGTTTATATCATATTTTCCCTTGATTTTTCCATCTATTAATGGACATCAAGATTATTATTTCCAGGGCTGAAGAGATGGCTCAGTGGATAAGGCACTAGCTTCCAGTGCCTAAGGCCCTGAGTTCAATTCCCCAGTTCCCACATAAGCCAGATGTATAAGGAGGCAGCCCTGGCTTTCTCTCTCTCTCTTTCTCTCTGCTTGAAAATGAATAAATAAAATATTTTTTTAAAAAGATTATTATTTCCATACCACAGCTATGATGAATAATGCAGCAATGAACATAGAGATATGAGTGTCTCTTCCAGACTCCAATTTCAACTGCTTTGAATATATACCTTGTTGGGGAGGTCACGGACTCCTGGCCCCCTGCGGGTAGCCCAAGTCTCGCCAGCCATCAGGAGAAAGGGCTCGATCGGAGAGAGGTGAGGCATACGGTCAGACAGACACACGCGACCGGGAGATATGTCCAGCAAATCCCATCTCACTCAAGCACCCAAAAACCCTTTTATAACCCAAGGCTGCATTGTTCAGCCTATTTCTCTCAAACAATAAGATTCAAACTTTTTGTTAGGAGCCAGTCAGCAGAGTACAGCAGAGCAAAGTATCAACAAACAGGATCAAGGTTTATCAGCTACTACTTCTGCCTCCTGGGATTAAAGGCGTGTTGGGATTAAAGGCGTTTGCCACCATGCCCAGCTTTATTCCATATTCTAAAACTTAGCTTAAGGTTACTCAGTTAGGCTAGGGCCCAACAATACCTGAAGTGAGATTAGTGAATCCCATTAATTAGTTAGCACTATTTTCAATTTTTCTTTGGAAAATCTACATACTGTTTTCCATATCCTATCAACAGAATGCAAGGGTCCTAATTTCTCCCACATTCACCAACACGTATTATCTTGTATCTTTTGGTAGCAGCTGTTTTAACAGATACAAAATATTATCTGCATTTTTCTAATGATGAGTGATGTTGAGCATCTTTTTATACACCTGAGGGTAAGTAGATGCTTACCATTACATTTTCTTTTGGGAAATGTCTATTCAAGTCCATTGAACATTCTTAAAATGATTTTTTTGGGGGGCTGAAGAGAGGGCTCAGTAGTTAAAGGAGTTTGCTTGCAAAGTCTGACAGCCCAGACTTGATTCCTCAGTACCCACGTAAAGCCAGATGCGCAAAGTGGCACATGCATCTGGAGTTCATTTGCAGTGGCAAGAAGCCCAGCCTGCCTATTCTCTCTCTCTCCTTGCAAATGAATAATAAAATATTTTTTCAAAATAAGATAAAATGAGTTATTTGCTCTTGTTTATGTTTGCTTGTTTATTTTGATATTGGGTTACAAGCATTTCTTATATATTATAGATAATTACTTGTCAGTAGGTAGTTGGCAAATACTTTCTCCCATTCTATAGTTTTCTATTTTACTCTGTTGACTGTCACCTTTGTTATGCAAAAGATTTTAAGTTTGATGCCATTATACATGTCTATATTTGCTTTTGTTGCTTTTGTTGGGGAAGGGATTTATATCCAAGAAATCATTACTAACTGTAATGTCATGAAGCTTTTCTCATGTGTGTGTGTGGGGGGTATTTTATGTTATTCTCAGTTTTAGGCATTACCTTTAAGTCTTTGATCCACTGTGCATTAACTTTTGTGTATAGTATAAAGGTTCAGTTTCATATATTATGGCCAGGGGCTTATCCCTGGAATGCAAGGATGGTTCAACAGTTGGGAATCATTTAATGTGAAACATCATATTAATAGAATAAGGGCTAAAAAC
>PVHP010037321.1:0-17449 GCA_004024765.1 Zapus hudsonius
ACGCTGCAGGTTGCAGCACACTGCACAGGGACAAAGCAGTGAATGTCCAAGGTTATTGCACTGGGACTCCTGGCATGTGTCTTCCTTAGAAAAGGGGAGGGACTGGATCATTATTCTTCTACAGAAAGCACAGCAGTTGAGCACTTGAATTCTTTATGGGCAGGAAAGCCTCATTTGCAAATGAGAAATCTACAGCACAGCAAAAGAACTCACCAGAGAATTTACTGTGGAGAGAAGACAGACTCATGGAGCCCTGGCTAATACACTGGACATTTCCTGTGTGTACATGCATATGTGTGTGTGTGAAATGTGTGTGATGTATGTGTGTGTGCGCGATGGATGCATGCGTGTGTGTGTGCAAAAGTGTGTGTGTGTGATGCATGTGTGTGTGATGTATGTGTGTGATGTATGCACATGGGTGTGTGTGATGTATGTGTATGTGATGCATGTGTGTGTATGTGATGCATGCACCTGTGTGTGTGTGTGTGTGTGTGTGTGTGTGTGTGTGTGTGTGATGGATGTGGAGGTCAGAGGACAACCTCAGAGTCTAAATCTGTGCCATCCAACTTGTTGGCCACAGGGTCTCTCTTACTGTTCACTGCTGTGCACACCAGGCTGCCTGGCCCATGAGCCTCCAGGATTCTCCCGGCTCCATCACCCAGACCAACGTCTACACTGCTTGGGTTCTGGGGATCCAAACTTCGCTTCCCAGACTTGGACGGCAAGCACTTTCAGTCCCCGAGCCATCTCCCAGCCTCTTTCCCATTTTCTGTGTTTCTCAGCAGCTGAGACTTGGGGACTCACAACAGCAAGAGACATGAATGACCCATAGAAGCCCAAGTGGGTGGAGGTCTGAGGACAATTCTGGATATGGACTTTTGAAAAAGATTGAGGTTTTTGAAAGTTTTTTTTTAATTCTCAAAGAACTTATGGAGAAATGGAAGAGGTGTTGGCCAAGAAACTCTGTATACACTATTCTCTCATATGAGGTCATTCTGAAATACCTGCTAAAAACAGAAAAAGATAAGCCATTCAAATCAGAGAGCTAAAGCATTTGTCTTTGTTTCATTCTCAAAATTGGTTAGCATTTACTCTTTATTAATAAGAAAATGGTTATAGAAATCTGTTGAGGATTTTTAGAACAAAAATATATCATGTGCACATGTGTGTACTTTCTCATGGTTTCTTCCTGGAAGTGGCTGTTTTGTTAACCTTTGGGCTACATACATACATCCTTAGGTCAAAATATCCCATGAGGTATTCATTCTTCCGGAAGGAAGAGGACAGGTTGGCAAGGTGAGCTTTGTGGCTAGGTCCTAACTATCAGACAGAGAAATATCAAAAGAAAAATTTGCATAAGCCCTCAAGTGTTGCTTTCCAGAGCAGTCTTTTAATCATATCAGTTCATATGTCTACATAGGAGTCATCTTTTACAGGAAAGAGATATTTTTCCCAACCTATGAAGGACAAAAATAGAGACCCATGACAAATGATTTCTTCCCAATATGGCTACGCAGTTGATCTATTTCAAACTCATAGGCCAGGGCACTGCATGCAATTAGCAGTGGGATTAGCCTGCACAGCAACTGATAGAATGCTGTCTAGCTGCCTGCCTCCAAGAAATGTGCCCTGAGCTCTGGCTTTACAAGCTCCTTTCAGCATTCATGTGCATGAAGCAGAGCAAACCTATAACTCAAGGGATGAGCCAGCCTTTGGCCGGCCACTCTCCATAAATGACGTGCTACCCTCATTGCGTCCATCCCTCATGTCCCTCCACAATGGAGCTGCTACCTGTTGGTAGACCTCTGTCCATAAGTACTCCCTACTGGAAAGTAGTTTCTTTTTAATTGTTATTTATTTGAAAGCAGAGAGAGAGATAGAGAGAAGACAAAGAGACAGGGAGGAAGAGAAAGAGAGAGAGAGAGAGAGAGAGAGAGAGAGAAAGAATGGGTACACCAGGGTATCCAGTCACTGCAAATGAACTCCAGATGCATGCATGCACTACTTCGTGTATCTGGCTTTACATGGGTACTGGAGAATCAAACCTGGATCCTTAGGCTTTGCAGGCAAGTGTCTTAGCCAATGATCCATCTCTCCAGCCCCCAGAAAAGTGGTTTTTTTAAAAAAGAAATATTTTTATTTATTTGCCAGTAAAGAGATGAGAGAGAGAGAGAGAGAGAGAGAGAGAGAGAGAGAGAGAGAGAGAGAGAGGGGGAATGGGTGTTCCAGTGCCTCCAGCCACTGCAAATTAATTCCAGATGCATGTGTCACTGCGCATCTGGCTTAATGTGGGTACTTGGGAATCAAACCGGGTCAGTAGGCTTTGTAAGCAAGTGCCTTAACCACTGAGCAATCTCTCCAGTCCTTTTTTTTTAAACTCTGATTTTCATTTCAAAATATGTCCTAAGGAAAGGAATCCTTGCAAGAGTCAGTTTTTATCACTAAGAGACAATCAAGGTATACGAGGAGGTCTGTTTCATTTTGGCTCCTAGTTTCAGAGGTTTATATTCACGGGCATTTGGCTTCTGGCCTCTGCAGAGGTGGAACGTGGTGGACTGGAGTGTGTGGAGGAGCGATGCTGTGTGTCTCCTGCTGGCCAGGAGGCAAAGAAACAGCAGAGAAGCCATTAACACAGCACTCTTGGGTACACTTCAGGTCAACACCACTTCAAGCTGTGTGTCATTTTACCTTCATCGTGGGTGTCATGAAGCTGTCCTTGTTCAGGAGGAAGTGGGATGCATTATATGAAAAAGATTTCTTTTGATATGTAAATGATTATATCATAAAATTTATTAATGTGTGAGGACAAATAGCCAGTTGAAAACAGGAGGGATTCTGGAGAGATGTCAGCAGTTCCTGACACTTGCTTTCAAAGCCTGCAGGTCTGGGTTCGCTTCCTCAGGATCCACATAAAGCCAGATGCACAAAGTGGCACATGTGTCTAGAATTCCTTTACAGTGTGAGAGGCTCTGGTGTTCTCTCTCTCTCTCTCTCTCTCTCTCTCTCTCTCTCTCTCTCTCTCTCATATATATATAATTTTTTAAAAGAGTGGTGCTAAGGCCAATCTCTGTAACTTAGGAAAAACAAGATCAGAATGAAGAACAGAAACAATGAAAAGAAGACCATGACCAGGTAGGCCATGCTTCATGGATCACACTTTCCTTCGTGGATGTCTATAACACAGGGACCAATCCCTTCGGAGCACTAGAACTTTCTCTGGTGGACTTTCAGGCAGCTTGGGATGGGACAGTTTCCATCTGTGTTTATTGACTTAAAATGGGTGTACCATGAGGATCACTTCACCTCCCCAGAAACAGAACTACAGGATTTGGTAGGGCTGTGACCTCATATTAAGTAGCAGGGTAGCACCCTTAATATGCTTAATATACTTAATATGAGTAGCACCCCATCCCTTCCCGACTCCCTCTCCACCTCATATTTTCTTCCAAAAGCTACTGTTTGATCATATTCAAAGCAATATATTGATATTAAATAAGGAAATTCAGAAGAAAGTGTCTATTTCATGTCACTTGACCATTATTGGAATGGCTTTTTGTATTGCATTGTGACATCATTGAGATGCGTGGTCACAACTGTGACGCTGTGTGTGATGATTTAGTATCGAATTGGGGGTTTTTCTTTCAAAGACAATGAATGGTGCTGTTATTTAAGTTTTCAGTTACTGAGAAACTAGGATTATGGACCTGCCACACAAAGCCAGTTTACAGTACAAAATAGATGATTGGTGAATGACTTTACCTATTCACCAAGAATTCTTATTCGGATCATTTGTTTTTATGTGAATTCATTGTTTGGGGGGTTGAGGAAGAAGGAAAAATTAAATTGAACTACACATCCCTTTATTCAGCACTTATTCTAACTAAATATTTACTCTGTACACTATACAAAGCCCCGAGTTTTCAGCAATGAGTAGGCAAGAGATTTGCACTCAGGAATTTACAAACTCTAGGTGGTAGATGGTGATACAAGCTGACAGGAGAGAAACACAAAGCAGAAAGGGTGGCAAAGACAGGTGAGTCTGCAGGAGGGCTTCCTGGAGGAGGCAGGGGGGATTTTCACAGAGGAAGACAGTGGTGAAGACTTATGGAGGGAATGAATAAGTGAGCAGAGGCATGCAGGATGGAAAGGGGCAGGTGAAGCAGCTAGTGGCATTGCGTGGGGGAGAACCATCTAGGGAAAGGTCCTGCTCACAGAGTTTTGCCCCTCAGCCAGCAGGAAGGAGCTGTTACAGGTTTGTGGATGTGGGTTGACCAGGTCAGAGCTGCAGGGCCATCTGAATGATGAATAGAAATGGGGTGTGATTCTATTCAGTTTCCAGTTTAGATGCTGTCCATCCTGTGCTGCTATAACAGAATACTCAAGACTGGGTAATTTATAAAGAACAGAAAGTTACAGATTATAGTTTGGCTGGCTGAGAAGTCCAAGTTTGGAGGATCAGAATCTTACAAAAATGAGAGAGAAGAGATGAGAGAGAGAGAGAGAGAGAGAGAGAGAGAGAGAGAGAGAGAGAGAGAGAGAGAGAGAAAGAACCATAACATATCAGATCAATTTAATTCTACCAATGTGATGAATAAATGTGTTAGACATTAAATGTCTGAGTTCTATCTACAGCTTTGCTAACTGGTTCCTCTTCAGAATAAGTCACTCCTGTGTTTTTCTTTCTGCTCCCCTGGTGCAGGTAAGGGTGTGAGAATCATGTGATTACCAAGGTGGGTGGGGACGACCCTGCACAGTAAATTCATCATGATGTCTTCCCCCTCTGGTGTTTTCACCTCGGGACTCCCAAGTTGATTTAAATCGGGTATTTACGAATGTCTGCCTCATCCTCAGACAAGCTGCCTCCCTTGAGATGACTTCGTTGCAGTTGCTCATCAGATTTCCTCTCTTTCAGTTTGAAAATTTGACAAGTAAATATTTTATCAAGGAAAAGAAAGAGCAAAACCTTTCCCTGGCATGTCTCTGGAAGTTCCTGGAATCTAAAAACTTCAAGGGTCTGAAGTTTCTGGGGACTTAGACAAGTGGGGAGGTGGTGACCCAGAGTCTAGTCCAGAGTAGGAGAGTGAGACTCTTCCAGGACTCACTTGGACAGTGCTCTCCCTTGTCCTGCTAAGGAGGATTCTTCGTTGATCTTCAGATGCACTCGTCACTCACACTGTCGACTGCCACTTAAGGGAGAAATTCTACCAACCTGAAGATGATGTGGGCAAGAACGCATGGATATATGTGTAACATAGACACTTCTAGAACGTATCCAGTGCTTCCAAAGAAATGAGAACTCCACCAACTAACTGACTAACTATTAAGAGTTGTCTATAAAGGATTAGGTTTCAAAATGTTGGTGCAGATGTTTATGGTGTTTGCATTTTCTTTGACTTTGATGTTTATTTAACACATACCCACGCTGTTTTCTAGGAGATCCTCTCTCCCATCCTGGGCTGTGGGTATTTGGCCAAAATGATAGAACCATCACTCACTTTCTTGTCCCGACAGGTTAACCAAGAGCTTGACAAATCCAGTCTGAGGCCAGGCCTTTCCGGTCAGATGTTTTCAATTCATCTTCCAGTATAATAATGTTGACTTAAACATTTGGCAGATTTATCATTTCTACATTCTCCCCTGCCACTCATTCCGAATTTTAGATTTTCTCATTTAATGCTTGTAGCAGGGTTTTACCCTTCCCATAAATCTTCATGAACTTTCTAACTCCAGTGCTGTACCAGTTAAGAATTATTTTCGAACTAGATCCTTTGAGGAACTGAGTTCTATTTCTTATAGTTCTATGTTAATGAATGTTTTTCCTGATGTATCAAGCAGGTATGGCACTACCTTTTAAAATAATTGCAAGGCATGTAGAGTGATTCTACCCACTGAGAAACAGAGAAGGGACAGACAGGTCTCCTTTTCAACCCCCTGTCTTTCCTGGGAGCCTTGGCATGGGTGTCTGATTATAGGGACAATGGCTGCCTGGGGTTCCTGGTTTGCTCTCTTCCCATTTCTGTGGTCACACAGTAAGGACAGAACCCATTCCCATGACCCTGATGAGGACAGGATGGAACCTATCTCTGTCTCTTCCTCGGTAGAGTCAGAAGCTTCCCAGCCTGGTATCCTCATCCCTTCCAAGCCCCCTTCCTGTCCCTCTTCAGGCCCCTGGACGCTTCTGTCCACTGATGATGGGGACCTGCATCACATCATGCTCTGTTTTGTCCTGATTTCTGGATGCTGAGTCTGGTTGGGACTGTTAATCTCTCAGACTTCTGGAGACACAGAGTGTGTCCATATTGTTCAACGCAGACCAGAATCTTCCACAGGCAAAGAGATGCTCCTGCAGATCATTTACCTGAATATAGAATAACTGAGTGACGTGAATAAGAGAAGAAACAGTGCAGCGTGAACCTCTCTGGCTTCCCCTGATTCGCAGTGCACCATCTGTGAGACATACCAACATATCGAACTTGGGAAAGGGTTCTGGGTGCGTGTGTGAGTGTGTGGTCTCCGGATGGCTTTGGGTAACTTACGTGCTTGGAACAATGACTTCCCTGTAATTTATGTAGCACACTGTGTTTATATTCAGGGGCCGTGGGCTCTTTATGAGGTTTGGAAGGGGATACCTGGCAACACTTCAGTGTCTCCCAAAGCGAGGACTTCCCTGTGGTCAGCCAGCAACTGTTACATGAACCTGAGCATGTTTGTGGTGGTTTGAGTCAGATGTCTCCCATAAACTCATGTGTCTTGAGTGATTGGTCCCCAGTTGATGGCAATTTGGGAAGGAGAGCCTTACTGGAGGGGGTGTTTTATTGGGGGCAGGCTTAGGGGTGTAACAGCCAGCTCCCCCTTGCCAGAGTTTGGCTCACTCTCCTGCTGCTGTTGTCCACCTGCTGTGGCAGAGGTGACGACCAGCCTCTGCTCTACCATCATTTCCCTGCTATTTTAGAATATTCCCTCGGGATTAGAAGACAAAAGGAAAACTTTTCTCTATCGCTGGAGAGATTGCTCAGTGGTTAAAGCACTTCTTTAATGACCCGAGTTCCATTTCCCAGTACCCTCATAATGCCAGATGCACAAAGTGGCACATACATCTAGAGTTTGTTTACAGTGGCTGGAGGCCCTGATGAGCCCATTCTCTCTCTCTCTCTCTCTCTCTCTCTCTCTCTCTCTCTCTCTCTCTCTCTCTCTCTCTCTCTCTCTCTCTTCTGTCTCTGCTTGCAAATAAATAATTTTAAAAAACAACCCTTTCCTCTCATCAGCTGCTTTGGGATGGGTGCTTTGTTCCAGTAACTACAAAGTACACAATGCCACTGTCCATCCATGAGCACCATAGTCTCCTCTGAAAGGTGGAAAGATGGACATAATGACTCCAAACGTCCTTCCAAATCTAAATTCTAAGCGCCGTCTTCACCTTTCTTCAGACACTTAGCAAATACCCTGTCATATCAGCAGCATCCATCCATTGAGTTCTTCTCTGAAGTTCAAAGGCATTGTAGCAACACTCCCTTCAGCTGCCCAAGTGTTCCAAGCTGCCTCTCCATACTCAGTCTTGCTCAGCGTTACTTGCTGACATCTGCCCCTCCCAGGCCATCGTCATAAGTCTGGGCACCAAGCAGCCCATCTCCTTCTTGGTCTTCTTACAAACATGGTGTTCCTCATAGAAATGATGCAGGGGGCAGGACCAGCAATGATCCTGAACCACAGACATCTAGATGCGAAATTGCATTTTCATTCTTTGACCTTTTCTGAGCATGACAATTAAACAAAAGTCCATTGACCCTCTTCCAACATCAAGTGTTTTACTTAGTGAGTGTGCAGAATTTTAAGAAGCATACCTGCCTTCAAGAAACCTTGGGCCTAGTAAAAAAGCAACATAATGCTGTGTGTGAACTTGGGTGTGCCACATGAAGAACACAGTCACCTCTGGAGAGCTGACATGGTGTTTGGTGGGCTTCAGTGTGGAGACCACCAATAATAAGTACGGGGAAACTGGGATCCAGATTCCTAAAGGGACAGGAAGTGCTGACTGAAGGCTCATCATCTGGGTTAGCAAGTCCTACTGAAGCCATCCAGAACCCAAGGTGGTTTTTTTGGATGACAGATAGGATTTGGGTTGGGATCTGGCTGATGCCATACAAATTTATCCCCCCATTGAACACAATCGAGGAAGATTGTCCAGGCATCCTGGAGACTGGGTTTTAAGACCAATAGCATGGCTGCTCTTTGATTGAACTTTCCCATATTGCCTCAATCTTACAGGAGGGACACTGAAGGTGTGGTTGGTTGTCACCAAGACAGTGGAGCAAAAAACAGCCTAAGTGGCAACAGGTAGGAAGTCCCCATAATGTGACTGACTTCAGGGTCTTGAGCTATATTTCTCTCCCTTCTGACTCCATTGGCCATTCGTCAGCTCCTCGGATTCTTTGTTAGAGAATGTTCTCCAGCCATCTGAGGTTGGCTTGTCCATCTGCACAGGGAGCCAGAAAGACCAGGGAATTAATGCCCTCTTCACAATACTGATGGAGTAAGCGTGTCAATGCCCACCCATCCTGGAGAGTCCTCTGAAACATGTGCTTTATGGAGTTCTTCAGCAGTATGAAATGTTGGCTGCCCATAGCGATAATTCACTTGATATTAACTTTTTATTGGATCTCTTCTCTTTTTTATCCCACATTTTTACCCTTATCATCACCCTCTTCCTCTCTCTCACTGTTTACTGTGATTTTATTTTTATCAATTTATTTATTTATCTATTTGTGATAGGGCCTAGCTGTGTCATTAGGCTGAATTCAACATAAGATCATCCTGTCTCAGCCCCTGGAGTGCTGGGATTAGAGGCATGCACCACCACGCTCAGCTCTGATCGTCTTCTGAATTAGCCCTTTGCCCTCTCTGACTTTTGTCTCGAATCTTCTTCTGCAGGGAGTGGGGGAGAAACTCAAGACAAATATTCAGCAATATATTGTAAGATACCTGGAATCAGGCAGGTGCAAGAAGAGATCAAACATGGAACCCTTGGGTGCTAGTGATGGGGTGGGTTGGAGACTCAGTGGTCTGAATGACTTCTGCTACCATTCAAAACTGTCACAGCTTTCACCTTCATCACTGCTATAAGAAGGGGTCACATGGGGAAGCAGGGGTTTTGGAGAAGGAGAAATGAGGTTTTCTTTCTTAAAAAATATGTCTTTATTATCCATATTTACATATACTGAATGAGCAAATAAGGTGTTGTATCCCCAGTTCCCCGAACGTGTTGAAAATCGCTGGTGTTTGTCTCACTGGCTTATCCTGTGTCGGTTGACTGACTGGCTGTAGTTGAGGGTCTCTTGCTTATCCTGCCACTCTGCTGGGTTCCATGTGGATCCTCCACGGTAGGTATTTTTGAGATTAAAAAAAAGAGGTACAAGAGGAGCAGTGTTCTCCCTGACTGGGGAGGAAAAGTGAAGTGGATTCCTAGTACAGTTATCTAAGAGCATGTCCTAATCACAGCTGCGATATTTGTCACCCACAAGCCAAATGTATTTACAAAACATGGTTATCAGTTTGTTACACTCGAACTTCTCTTAAAGGCCCATCATCCCTCAGGCTTGGAGACCACTAGCTTGGGAAGTAGTAGGTTTTAGGGACTGTGAAACCCTAGGTGGAGGTTGATAGAACCTGACTTTCCAGGCTCCTCTTCTTCCAGGACTCTTTCACTGGGATGTCAAGCTCTGTCCTTAAGTTGGATATTTCTTACATGACTTATGCTATAAATATAAGCTGGTGATGATAATAATAAAAATGTCAGTCTTTAAAAAATTACAACAACACCCTACAGCAACAACACACTGGAGACAGGAGGTCCGGGCTGAGAACCAGGCTATCCAGGGCCCCCTGCCACAAGGACTGATCCAGATGGTACACGGAGGAGGATATCCAGCTGATTGGGGATGGGGAGGGGGGCGTTGGGGAATTGGGGATAACAGCTCATCGTTTGCCCACTGAATAATGTAACACAGTATGGACAATAAATATATATTAAAAATTACAACAACAAACCACTCAATTATTCTGCTCAATATTTTGAGCAATTAAAATTTAAAGAAAACATCGCCCTCATCTCTTTACTATGCTACATCCATAGGTCTCTTCTCTGGTCACTCCTGACTTTCCTTCAGCTGTTCACGTTTCCCTCCTGTAGGCTTTGTTTCTCCTTGTGAAGTAGAGAAGTCTGATGGAGTGTTTGGGCAAACACATGTTTGCTGGCTCTGTCCTCTGTCTGGCCTTTGTTGTGGCTTCCCAACCTGGTTATTAAAAGTAAGAAGTCTGGAATTCAGTCTTCACCCTGGAGCCTTGCCCTAGAGGCTAGGCCTCATGTTCAAGGCCAAGTCACTGCCCTCAGTGTCTGACTGCTAAAGCTGCATGCTAATTAGTTAGGATTGGATGTGATTTGCAGAACAGTGAGTGTGAGGGCCAGGATCAGGGAGGGAGTGGGATTTGTCAACCCTGCTCCTGTGTCCAAACAAAATCACTTGGGGACAAAACAGCTTTGTAGACATGCATCCCTCAGCCTTGTAAACTGCCATTCCTTATGATGGCTTCTCCATGAAAAAGTGAACACTATAAAAAAAGTAAAGATTAACAGACATATTGCTGAGCATCACCAGAGCCCTTGAAGACACCAAGACTCTGGGATTCTTTGATTCTTTTGTTCAGAACATCCTAGATATAATCTCAATTTTTCCTCATTGTGTTCCAGAGGAGACAAAATAGTCTGCACAGGGAACATTGCAGAAGAGAAGAAAGAAAGAATGTGTTAGCCAGAGGACTGGAGAGTGCTGTGAAATGTCTCCTGGGCATAAATCGGGCCTTCTATTCATGACTCCATGGGAGCTGATGGTACCTGCCCAAGACCTGCACGACACTCCTCCAATGGCTCATGGAGGAGGAACAAACAGAACAAACAGACAAAAGGATATGAAAATAGAAGAGGGGCTGGTTGGGAAGCGGGGGATTAGCAGAAGGGAAGACAAAAGAAAATACTGCATGTACGACACCGAAGGTGGTATAAAGAGATAAATTAAACATGAAATATAAAATTGAAAAAAGAAGCCGGGCGTAGTAGTGCATGCCTTTAGTCCCAAAACTCGGGAGGCAGAGGTAGGAGAATCATCAGAGGCAGAGGTGGGAGGCCAGCCTGAGACTACATAGTGAATTCCAGGTTAACCAGGCTAGAGTGAGATTCTACCTCAAAAAACACACAAAAACCTAAAAAAAGATAAAGTAATGGGAGATTATGATCAAAATACATTATATATATATATATGTAATAAATTGTCAATAATAAGAGGTAGAAGATATTTTCTAAGTAAATTGTCACTGATTCTGAAAGGCTAAGTAGGTGATTATTTCATAGGATGGAGCACTCACAAACAATATTAGGGCTGAAGAGATGCATCAGTGGTTAAAGGCACTTGCTTGCAAAGCCTGCTGCGGCCTGGGTTTTATTCCCCAGTACCCACATAAGAGGTGCATGTGTCTGGAGTTCATTTGCAGTAGCAAGAGGCCTTGGCATGCCCATATTCATATTCTCTGTCTCTTTCTCTCTCTCCTCACAAATAAATAAATTAATTAAAATATTTATAAAAGAGACCTGCATCCCTTCTACCACGTAATAATACAGTGAGAAGTCACATGTCTGTGAGGAAGTGAACCCTCACCAGACACTGTATCTGTTGGACCTTGACCTTGGATTGCAGCCGCCAGAGAGAGGATAAATAAATTTCTATTGTTTAAAAGCCATCGATTCTATGATATTTTGTTTTAACAACATGTTATAGATTAAGACAGCAATTATAACTAGGAACAATAAAAAGTGGTAACATATTTGAACTTCTACAAGCCTAGATGAATTTCACTGGTCTGTAATGGAGAACCCAGAGGATCAATCAATAGCAACTCAATGCTATAGGAGATTTTTTAAGTGACAAGCATTTTGTCTGCATTTTAAAAATAAATGCATTTTACTCGTTCCATATGTCAAGAAAAACAGCCTAAGGAGTGAAAACCAGCCTGTGATTAAGAGGTCTAACCAAGGTTATCTCTTTCTCTTCTCTACCAATGAAGGTGACAAGAAATTTCCCCATTCAGTCAGTCATGAGGCTTCTCCGTGCTAGTAGAAGCTACATTTCTATTCTTAGCAACTGTTTCTTTCTAGGGGTAGAAATAAGTTGTTTATATTTCAGTTGTTAAAGCTTCTCCAAACATCTGTCAATTGTGTCTCACAATAGTCTGGTCTATTGTCTCCACACTGGCAAGATTTACACAGAACATGATATCCGTTATTACAACAGCTTCCCAGCTTTGCACTACCCTCTACTACAATAAGAAAAAACATAGTAATGCCTAGGGATCCCCAACACCCCCAAATAAGGTTCAAACCAAGGATTCCCTTGACCAGCTGGTTCAGTCAAAACATGATCGTGCCTGCCGGCAATTTCCAACATATCATATTTTTAAGAGTAAGAAAAACATTATTTCCAGCTCTCAAACCAGCAGTCATAGTGGTGGGCTAATGGAGCTATAGAAACCAAAGTGAGATAAAGTAGTCATTTCTTTAGACACTACCAGCAATTAGGGCATCCTTGTTGGGTGACTGTGTACACAGAGGACATATACCTTGAACCCTCTATTCTTGGTGCATTGCCTTTAATCCACATGAGATACCTTAGCCCTGGTTCCTGGGCTGCCTATAATGGTTCCTGAGGCATTTCATCCTCGGTCATCTGGAAGACAAAAAGTACATCTTCAGGTTCTCTTCCCTGTCCTTTCACCCTTGGAAGAGGAAATAGTAAAGAGGACTAAACATGAGCTCTGCAGTTGGAAGTTAAAGTCCTAATTTGACCAGTCTCTAAAGGAGGGAATATGGGCTCCATAGTCATCATTTTTGTACCTTAAGATCCTTGCTTTAAAGATCTCCTTCCCTGATACCAGGGGCATAAAAGGTGCCGGGATACTTACACCACTGTGTAGCAACTGAATCTGGAAGGTCTTTAAAGACACTTGTTTCAAGACTGGGTTTATAGACACTTGTTACATAAATGCCGGTCACATACAAACACCTGAACTTAGGCATTTCAGAGATGATTCCTTGCTCACCATTCCTATCTTCTGTATCTGGGAAGAACTGTGAAACTGTGAGAATTCGAGCTATTTCCTCTCTCTTGGCTCTTAAAGGCATTTGGTCTTCTTCCAAGGATATGATCACACCAACAAAGTGAGAACGCAGCCACTACTTCCCAGGGACAGCCTGCACAAGACTCCGTCTTTTAATTATCAGAGAGTCTACTGTTATAATTGCTCGGTAATTGTCTGAACACATGTAGTGACAAGCTATGTTTACAACTCACTGGCTGTGTAACAAATGCCTACCCTCTCCAGTTCACATTCCTCCAAGACCTCATCGGCTGGGGTTTCCAAAACTCAAATTAGCTACCTGCCTTGACAGGGGCCTAAAAGTACCTGCCATGTTTATCTTCGGTGTCTCCTTGAAATTCCTTTCGTCACACGTTCCTTTTGAAGGACATTCCAATTGTAGCTGAAAGTGACTAAGTTGTTCTACTGTTCTTTAAACCCAAGCAATCTTATCTCAGCAAGCATAAAGTAGTCCAACAACACCCTAAAGTTCATTCTCTCATTTCTTTTTAAAAATATTTTAATTTTAATTTGAGAGATAGAAGAAAGAGAGAGAGAGAGCAAGAGATAGAGAGAGAGAAAGGGTGCACCAGTGCCTCCTCCAAATGAACCAAATGCTTTGCTTGGGACACTTTGTGTCTCTGGCTTTATGTGGTTATTGGGGAAATGAACCCGGTTGTTAGACTTTGCAGGCAAGTGCCTTAAACATTGAGCCATCTTTCCAGCCCCCATTCCCTCATTTCTCAGTGATGCACTAATCAGAATAGATCCAAATGGAATGGAGAAGGAAGGAGGCAGTGTTGAGAAGAGAATGTCTGCTTGGGTCCCTCTGAGGTTAGCATGCTTGTATGTGTGATGGAGACTTTACTAGGATGCATCCTTAGGTCCATACATAAGGAAGTTGTTAAGTAAAGACTAGTCAGAGTGAAACACATTAAGATTTTTCACTTTTTATTCAGTTAATGACTGTTAGGCGAATGATTACTTTCAATAATTAACTGGGTTTTGCCGATGGAAGCCGCTGGCTTTGATGGCATCAGACTGAGTTTGTAATTGATCAGCAGCAGCATAAGGTCCTTGTGATGAAGCTCGGGTGTTCAGGAGGCTAACCACAAACGAAAAGTTTGGAGGGATGCTTTGAGCATAGGTTCTGCCATTTTCTACTTGAAGATCATTTACTACAGTGAGGTAGGTGTTTGTGCCTCCATCCAGGAGATAATAGGTTTGGAAAACCAGATGGTTTCGATAGACCAGCACCCGGGAAGGTCCTGGGCTCATCCTGGGCAGAGCTCTGTCTCTGCTTGACTCTTCCATAGCCCAGCTCAGTTTTCCTCTGCTGGTGGCAAACTCACTGTGCTGCCCACGTCAATGGTTATTCTTTAACCAAATACCCACTAAGTTTGGCTGGAATACCATTGCACTAGGCACTCACACTGTCTTTTGCCTTTACTTTCTTTAGAACTGAACTCACACTTTAGAATGTTGAAGTCTATAAGTTCTTCTCCCTATAAGGACCCGGAGAGAAGGCTGATTCCTCCTTTCTTGGGGGAACCCCTGAATCTCATCTTGGTCATGCTGCGTGGCTCAGTGGCAGGAGCCTTGCGACTTAGAGCTGATTTTCTGGTGTTACTATTGGTTCCTAAGTGACATGGTCAGACATGAAAATCAGTCCTTCCCCTCCACCACACCCCCACCTTGAGGGAGAGGACCCAATGCCCAGAGGCTGTTACAGATGGCTGCAGGGTGAGCTGGCCCCAGGCCCAGCTCTAGGAACTAAATAAGCTGAAGGTGCCAGGATGCCCCTCTGTCACAAGATAGCATCAATCACTGAAGCATGACCCTCTGTCACAAGATAGTATCACTTACCAAGAAAGCATCTCAAAAGATGACCAGATCCCAGGAAGGGAGGAAGTGACACCCAAGAGCCAAGCATTTGTTGGCCAAATAGACCCTACAGAGGCCACATAAGTGATGAGACTTACTTAAGTTGGAAGTTGATAAGTTTCTCCTTTCAGCCTTTCATAGGATCCCCAGAAAAGACACTGTAATTATTCTAGACAACATCAAAATTGAGAGTGTCCCCCCATGCTGTGTATACCGGAGCTCTATGGGAGCCATGTTTGTGATTTCACTATGCTTAGAAGCTATGACTGTGTTTTACTGAGCGCCATCCTATGGGCTTTGAGAGCCTCTGTTCAACTGCTCAGGTGCCTTCCCCTCCATGTAAGAAAGTACTTCAGGGCTGGAGACAAGGCCAGTGGGTAAGAGTGCTCGCCATGTAAGCAAAAGGTTCTGATTAACCTGAGTTTGATTTCCCAGCACCCATGGTAAAAAGTTGGGCGGTCGGCTGGAGAGATGGATCAGTGGTTAAAGGCACTCGCTTATAAAGCCGATGACTAGGGTGGGATTCTGAAGTATCCACTTAAATCCAAATAGAAAAGTGGAGAATGCATCTAGAGTTCCTTTGCTGTGTCAGGAGGCCCTGGCATGCCCATGCACATTCCCTTCCTCTTTCAAATAAGTAAATAATTTTTTAAAAAAAGCTGGGCATATGCCTATACATGCCTACCACCCCAGCCCTATGGGGAGCAGAGACCAGAGAATTGCTGGGACTTGCTGGTCAGCTAGACTTAACAAAACAAAACAAAAATAAACAAACAAAAGCCCTCATCGCTCCTTGTTCAGTGAGAGACTCCATCTCAAGGAAACACACAGATGACTGAATAAGGGGACAACCAAGGTTCTCCTCTGGCCTCCACAAGTGTGGACACAGGGCACATACATCTTCACACACATGTGCAAGCACACACACACACACATACTCACAGGCCACACAATACTACACACACACACTCACTCCATGTACTACACATGCACACACACACACACACACACACACACACTACACATGCACACTCCACACACTACACATACCCACGCACAAACAAAGCAAGAAACTTCATTTTGTGTTTTCTCATTCTAGATTTGGGGCCCTGAGGAGTTAGATGGCGCTTTTGTGGGGAGGCCCCTGTGCATATCATGCACACATGAACTGGTTGTGTGAGGAATGTGTCACCCTGACCAGTGACATGAAAAGTCCCTTTTCTCCTCCTCCCAGCAGTATGAGCTAGACTGAGCACAATGACCACCCTCCTCCTGCGTGGACTTTATGTCCAGCCAGAGCTGCAGAGAGCTCCCGCCTCACACAGTTGTCCCCAGCATCCTGCTGCTGGCTCCCTGCTTCCAGTCCCCTTCCCAAGATCATGTCCACACTTAGCTTCAGCACCATGATCCTCACAGGTTAATGTGTTTGTAAGCAGTGAGTCACCGCCTGAGAGCTTATGTACCGGAGGAAACGGTGAGTGGAGAAAAGATGACCTCACGGATGGTGGCTGCCAAATGGAGTCGTTAGACTTTGCTGCTGGAGGCAGGACCGTGTGAGACAAAGGATGGAGGGCTCTCTTAAAGAATGGTCTCAGGAGCAGGAGGGTCACTTATGTTCTCAAGTTCAAGACTAGCCTGGGGGCCTTTGCAAGACCTCTCAATTTAAAATAAAAAGTGATAAATATGATCAAGAATGGTCTTATTGGAAATGAATCTCTATCTTCATGGGTCCCCCAAAGGCTCAGACCAGAGTAGTGGCCACAAATAGTAGCCCCCCCAAGGAGCTGGGTATCCACTTCAGGCTGGGTGACTGGAGGGGAGACTTGAAGCCTCCTCCAGTCTTCTCTGTGTGCTAATAATGGGACCAAAGCTGCATTACGACATGCGCCCAGCAGGTGAAGTTGGCAGGGGAAAAGCCATTGTGAAGTGGTCTAGGGCTTTCCTAAAAGAACTTCCCCTAAAAGGATTCAAAAGGGTTTCCAATCTGCACTGCAAATGGCCTACGAACGAGAAAAGTAAAATATGGAATTGCTTACTGTCAGAGGAAGGTAAAGTTCAGTGGCTAAGTCTCCATTGCAATGTGTGAAATTACAGGGCAATTACATGATGCACTGTGTTCAGCCTATGCCACATAGGGGAGAAGACAGTGGGCGGCAGATGAGGTAAGAGGCAGGTTCAAAGGGAATTTTGCCTGTAGGAGCTCAGAGCAGTGACTCATTCATAAGCAATCAAATTACATGGAGAGGTTCTCACCTCATGTGCTGAAAAGACTACGCAGTCTTCTAGGAAACTGTTAGATGATGAGAGTTAGATGGCAAAGAATGGTCGTGTATAGAGGTGTGTGTGTGTTTACCTGTGTGTGAATGCATATATATATATATATATA
>PVHP010037322.1:5751-17378 GCA_004024765.1 Zapus hudsonius
CTGTTACAGTTCCTTACATAAACTGCGTTTCTGAATCTGCCAGTCTGTGTCCTTCAACTGAGTCTCCCCAGGAGTTATCGCAGGTGCCAAGGAAATGGTGGCTGGATTGATCCGCTTCTGAGTGGGAGCTAAAGTGGTGGACATTCAGTCTGGTTGGAGAGAATGGCTGTGGTAACCCTTGAGCAAGGAAGGCTAGGAAGGTCACACGGTTAGTGCGGTACCATGGAAAAATAGCTCTTTGTTCTCAGACTCCTACAACCTGGGCATATATGGTCTTTCATGTGCCAGTGAGTGCTGGGATAAGGGACTAGAGAGCTTCAGTTTACAGGGAGAGATGCCGGAGACCAGGTCTGAGAGAGGGAGTTGGGTAGAGAGCTCTGAGACTTTTTTTTTCAATTTTTTTTTCACTTATTTATTTACAAGGAGAAAGAGAAATAATGGGTGTGCCAGGGAAGGCCTCTAGCCACCATGAATGAATTCCAGATGCATGTGTCACATTGTGCATCTGGCTTCTCATGGTTACTAAGGAATCGAACTTGGGTTGTTGTGCTCTGCAGGCAAGCACCTTAACTGCTGAGCCATCTCTCCAGCCCAAGAGAGCTCTGAGACTCTTAACACTGGTGACCAGAAATACCCAACTAGAACTTTCTGCTCTAACCTCCAAGAAAAGAGGGGTGTTGGGCTGGAGAGATGGCTCAGCGGTTAAGGCACTTGCCTCCAGTGCCTAAGGCCCCGGGTTCAATTCCCCAGGACCCACATGGACCAGACCCACAGGGTGGTGGCCCTGGTGTGCGTGCTCTCTCTCTCTCTCTGCTTGAAAATTAATAAATAAAATAAAATAAATAAAATATTAAAAAAAAAAGAAAAGAGGGGTGTTAGAGTAAGAGTTCAAGCTCCAGCAACCAATGAGTTAATCAATCATGCCTTTGTAATGACATATCCATAAAAACCCTTTGATTGGGTTAAAAGCACTTGATTGCAAAGCTGTGGGCCCGGGTTTGATTCCCTAGTACCCAAATCAAGTCAGATGCAGAAAGTGCTGCAAGTGTCTGGAGTTCCTTTGCAGGCAGGAGGCCCTGGCCTGCCCATTCTCATTCTCTCTTTCTCTCAAATAATAAGTAAACAAACAAACCCTTAAACAATGTGGCTTATGGAATGGTAGCCACACTGGTGTGTTAAGATGGGACAGTGGATAGTGTCCTCAAGTAACCCTCCTGACAGGAAGATATTTCAGAGAACTTTTGTGTCCTTCCCTTTACTATAAGATATGGAGACAATTCTCCCCAAGGAAATGGAATTTTCCCAGGAATCTCTTGTGGAGAGAAGATTGGGAACTGAGTGCCAGGCACAGGGAGAGACTTACCTGGTTAGTTATGCACACCTCCATTTGAACATAAACCTCATGTTAGGACGCCAGAGATTAACTTGGTGATTGCTAGACTTCTTTCCAAGCTGGCCTGGATTTTACTCTATAGCACAGGATGGCTTCAAACTCACAGGAATACTCATTCCCACCTCAGCCTCCAGACCTTCACGCCCAGTTTGAATTAAGTATTTAAATGAAGAGATATGAAAGAATTGGGAGGAACTGAATCACCACCAACCCCTAGTCACTCTTCTCTTAAACTTTAATCAATTTATGGAAGAGACTGAGAATAGGCATGCCAGGGCCTCCAGCCACTGCAAATGAACTCCAGATGCATACACTGCTTTGAGCATCTGGCTTTACATGGGCACTAGGGAATTGACCCTGGGTCCTTAGGCTTTGCAGGCAAACGCCTTAACCTCTGAGCCATCTCTCCAGTCCCTCCCCCTTTTTTGTTTTTTGGAGGTAGGGTCTTGCTCTAGTTTAGGCTAACTTGGAATTCATCATGTAGCCTCAGGCTGGCCTCAAACACAGTGATCCTCCTCTGTCTCCCCAATGCTGGGATTAAAGGTGCGGGACCAGCATTGTGCCACTTTTTGTATCTGGTTTACTTGGGTGTCTGAGAAATTGAACCCAGGGCCAATAGGCTTTACAAGCCAGAGTCTAACTGCTGAGCCATTTTTCCAGTCCCTTTCTTTTTCTTTCTTTTCCCTCCCTTCCTTCCTTATGTATGTGTTTTTGAATAAATAGGGTCTCACTCTAGCCCAGGCTGACTGGAACTCACTCTATAGTCCCAGGTTGGCCTCAAACTCATGGCAATCCTCCTACCTTTGCCTTGCTCCCCAGTGCTGGGATTAAAGGCGTGTGCCACCACACCTGGCTGTGTGTGAGGATACCTGAGTGAAAGCTGATTCAGGGGTCCAAACAGTCGTACAAGAAAGATCACACATGGGACATTGACAGAGCTGACAGAAAAAAGAACACCTCACAAACAGAGAAATAGCTACAAAATACCACCTCAAATTACCGTGTTTTTAAAAGTATTTATTGCAAAGAATTCTGGACACAGTGCACCGCATGGCTGAGATTCAATACTGTCCATTCTCGAGAAAGCAGGACAATGTCTGCAGCCCAGGCACATTGCAGCTGCCTTGCAGAGGCCACTGGGAGACAGCTTGAGGGAGCCACTATTCCTACACATGTCTTAACTCCTCCTGCTAATGGAGCTCCTGCCTCCCCTCCAAGCATAGCAGAGATAAAAGGCATCGGTGGTCTTGTTGCAGATGACACCTGGTATACTCACAGCAGCTGACCAAAGGATTTGTTATGGCTAACAAGTATGTCCAGATGACAAGTCACCCCAGAAGCAAAGTTACAGTCCTCATGTCCCAAAGGCAATGGAATGGTCTTCTGGACCCAGTTTGGGCTTGGGGCTCTGACAGGAGATGAGCCTAGGAGGGTCCTGCTCCAGCCTCATTTTAGACATTTACGTGTTTGTCTACGCTTTGACAGCACAGAGACCACTGGTCAGGAACAGGGACACTGACTTCCCTCAGAGGCAGGTGGCCCCTGCAGGCTCCACACCCTGGGGGTGGCAAGGCTGAAAAGGCCCAGGCTAGGAAGGTTCTGGGATATAGGAGTCTGGCTTCACCCAGGTCCCTCTGTGGACAGCAGAGCACCAACTACTCGTATAGTTTCTTGCCCTGCCTGTCAGTCTGTTGGCCAGCTGAGAAATGGAGCCTGAACTGGCTGCCTGGACCCAAAGAACTCAGAGGCTCTAACAAACCAGACTCCTATGACACAAGCCAAAGCAGTGACGGGACTGGGACTCCTCCCTTGGTCAGTGGCTGCCTCTGGGTTTTGTTCTCTCCTTCCTCAGTCCAACAGATGGACATTAACAAACTGCAGGGAAGGGTTGACAGGACTACCGGTTGCTCTGAGCCACACATGGCAAAGGAACATCCTCGCCATCAGTGTACACCCCTGTGTGGACAGAGGTGGCAATGACCAGGGAAGGGGAACCCAGGCTCCTTGAGCACTTTGGTGTGTGCTCGGTGAAGATAACATAGCAGACGCCCCATTTTTACATGGTCACCTGTTCTTGAGAACAGCTGGGACAAGGCGGCCTGGGCCCCAGCTCCACAATATTTCAGTGTAAGTCTCAGTAGAAGTCAGGAAAGGGCACCACAAATGCTCCCTTTCGACGTTTCTTCAGTGTCACCATGTGCCAAAGCAAGCACGCTGCTCTCACGAATGACAAACATGGCTGGCGGCTGCAGCTCTTCCCTTCCTGGAAGGAGGATGGAGAGCGTTGTCCTTCTCACCTCAGCGTCCCTTGAGGCCCTGCTTCTGGCTCCAAGAGTGGCCACAAAGAGGACAGTAGAGCCCTGCAGGGGTCGCGTGGTCCACCTAGGCAGCTAAGTCCCAGTGAGGACATCTCTCTGAGACATTCCATTTCACATTTAGGGTTGCACACTTCACAAAGCAGCTGCCCAGCAAATAGCCCAGGGATTCTTAGCAGCAGTCAGCAGCCCCATAACCCCCTCGGGTCGCTGGTTGTCAGCAAGGAGGCAGGTGGGCTAGGCTGAGTGCTCCAGGTGCTGCCAGCCAGGCACAGCTTCGAAAGTGTTCCTGCAGTGACAACGCCAGAACTGTAAACAGGAGAGGAGCCTGGAGTGACCTTGTCTGGAGAATCAATGTCTGCCCAGGGGCCTCAGGGGATGAGATGTGGTCACTGGTGAGCAGGAACTGTGACAAGGGCTTCCTCTGGAGGCCTGGAGATGTCTACATTCTGTGCAATGAAGACACAAAACATTTAGCCTTCACAGGAATAGGTCAGACCATGGGATGTCTACTTCCTTATCATGGAGGCCAGACAGACACATACAAACCTCAGAGCAACAACCCAGACCCTGACCTTCCCTAAGAGCACAGTGTGCAAAACTACCACATGGTCACTAGCTTCCTGACACATGGTGATGGCTCAGCTAACAGGACAAAGATGGGCAGAGGATGGCACTCGCTGCGTCACTGAGGGCAGTGAAAGGCCACCCCATCTTCAGCTGGTTAAATGGAGAGGAACCCCTGGCATAGGCTTACATCCTCATCAATGGTGACACAGGATGGGGTTCAGCTACTGGGGTACCTCCTTCCTGTCTCTGTGTCAGGGGACAGGTGTCAGACAGAGCAGACTATGGATGTCTGGTCTGTTCCCTTGGAGCTGGGCCACAAAGACTCAAGCTCTCAGCTATAAATGGCTACCCAAAAGCTATAAAGCCCAGCTCCATCCTTGGCCTGCTGAGCTTAGAGGACCTCAGGCCTGAGGACGTTCTTCAGCTCTGTGAAGCCATTCATATGAAATCCCATTGGTTTCCCTGTTCCCAGCTATGGGGCCCTGGAATTGCAGGCGTAGGTCCCCAGAGCTGAGTCCTAGTCCTGGGCAACGTGACATGCCAGAGCTGCAGGGACAGAGACATGGCCTTCTTGGTTCACACCTTAGGCTCACAGACAGCTACTAGAAGTGTAGGAACAGGTACAATTCTCACTTTGGGGCAACTTCCTTTTTTTAAATATTTTATTTATTCATTTTCAAGTAGGAAGATACAGAGAGAGAGAGAGAGAGAGAGAGAGAGAGAGAGAGAGAGAGAGAGAGAGAGAGAGCACGCACCAGGGCCACCACCTTGTGGTCTGGCTTATGTGGGTACTGGGGAATTGAACCCCGGGGCCTTAGGCACTGGAGGCAAGTGCCTTAACCGCTGAGCCATCTCACCAGCCCTGGGGCAACTTCTTGAGGGCTCCATAGATGGCCAGGAAACCCAGGGGTCCTGTCTACGTGAAAGGGAACCGCTGTGGAACCTGTGGGGAACACAAGTTTGCCTCAGAGGCACCTGCCCTGAGACTGGTGGACTGTCACCAGCAGCATGGCTATGGATTAGTAGGGTTGGCCCCCAAAGGCCGCCTTGAATTTCCTCAGTGCAAAGGATTCCTGGTATGGCATGCCTTCCCCTTTGACCTATGAATGCCAGACTGGGTCTTGACGAGGACACTCAGATTCTCAGCAAAGAGGAGAGGTCATCATGGTGACTGGTTCTGGTATAGGCAGTAGCCTTGAGAAGGAGTAAGACATATCTGCACATCTCTGCCCATGAGACTCAAGGCCAAGGACCTGCAGTTGAGTAGAGGCACTCAGAAGGCTAAGCCCAAGGCCTGTACCTTCAGCAGGAACCCAAGGACCCAAAACACTCCATCACAGATAGCAACAGGCTACTGAAGCCTTCTCAGTGTAATGCCCTGATCTCACAGCAAGGGTAACTGACACTGTGGAGGGCCCACAGGGGCATTGAGAGTGGTTCAGAGAAGTACTTCAAGAAGCTTCTATTTTAGGCGGGTGTGGTGACACACGCCTTTAATCCCAGCACTCTGGAGGCAGAAGTAGGAGGATCACCATGAGTTCAAGGCCACCCAGAGACTACATAGTGAATTCCAGGTCAGCCTGGGCTAGACTGAGAGCCTACCTGGAAAAAAAAAAAGCTTCTATTTTATTTTTTTGAGGCAGAGTCTCACTTTAGCCCAGGCTATCCTGGAACTCACTCTGTAGTCCCAGGCTGGCCTTGAACTCACAGTGATCCTCCTACCTCTGCCTTCTGAGTGCTGGGATTAAAGGTTTATGCCAGGTCACCTTGAACCTACATAGCCAAGAATAACTCTGAATTTTTGATCCTCCTGCCTCTACCTCCTGAAGACTGGGACTACAAGTAAATGTGGCACTGAGGATTAAACCCAAGCATCACGCATGCTATACAAGCACTCTACAACTGAGCTATCACACCAGCCCATGGAGGTGTCCTGGTTAGAAAAGATGTTCACAAGGCCTGGATCAGTAGGAGCACAGAATCTACACCTGCCCACAGGTAACTTCTAGCCTCTCTTTCAACTAGGACCAGTTCTAATTCAGATCCTCACAACAGAGCCTCTGGGGAGCTGCAAGGTTCCTCGGGAGCTAGAGGCCAACCACACCCAAGCTCAGGTACTTTCTAGCCTGGTGGTCAGCTCCAGGGACCTCACCACGCCTAGGGGTGCTGGCCTTGGGAAGCACCTAACCAAGCCACAGCCCCACCCTGACCACAGGTGACAAGCCTAGGCAGTAAACAGCCTGGGCAAGAGATTCCAACTCCTTCTGGTCAGCGCCTCAACTGGGGATCCTGAAGATATGGAGTCAGGACCTCCAGGGGAACACACCCACCACGCCAGCAGTGACCCCACGGCTACCTGAGGCCTGTCCCGGTGTGTATTCACAGCTGCCACATTCAAGAATATGGACTCCACTTTACAACCTGCAAAACAAGAGATAAATACAGTCCCTTCCCACAAGGCAGTAGGAGCCACAGGGGTCAAAAACTTCTTTCAGGAGCTGGAGAGATTGCCCAATGGTCAGGGCGCTTGCCTGCAAAGCCTAAGGACCCGAGTTCGATTCCCCAGTACCTACATAAAGTCAGATGTACAAAATGGTACATGTGTCTGGAGTTTGCAGTGGCTTGAGGCCATGGTGTGCCCATTCTATTTTTCTCTATAAAAAAAAATTTTTTTTTTGAAAACCACTTCATTCAGGAGGAGGCTGGGGCTTGTGGGATGGAAGCGTCCAACCTATACCCTGTGGGCAGTGGATAGCAATGAATGCAGCCCAACACAAAATTATAAATTTATTTAACCCATTGTAAGATATTTTTGTGATTTTTTTTGGGGGGTGGGACTCAAATGCACGTCCTTGAGCATGAATATTCTAGCTGGTGTTCTTCCACCACAGATGGCTCTCAGAGGCAACCAGGACTTGTCAGACTCCTGCTTATCCTCCTGTGACTCCCCACGTGTGTCACATGGTGACCCCAAGCTGTGTACTCTAAGGCTTGAAGGCAGTTAGAGCAGCAACAGGTCTATGATCCATATGGGATCTCTTACTGTTGGGGGGGGGTGTCCCCAAACATATCACACAAGGTCCCATCAACCTGGTGCTAGGCCCTCACGGCAAGGTGATGATACCATCTGCCCTGGGCTTCACCCTCCCAAGAGCACCCAGGTTGAAAGAGCTGTGGCCCGGGAGACCAGGGAGCAGCTGAGGGACCTGCTGGAGCTGAGGCAGGAATGGGACACAAATGTCCAGCACCCAGAATATCTCATGACTCAGGAAAGATCACTGGGGAAGAGACGATATAGACATAGGGTCCCACTCTATAGCCCAGGCTGTCCTGAAACTCACTCTGTAGCCCATGCACCCATGAGAATCCTCCTGCCAAAGCCTCCTGAGTGGTATAAGTCACCTTGCCTGAACATATAACTCTAAAAATTCATTTATTTGCCAGGTGTGGTGGAGCACATCTTTAATCCCAGCATTCGGGAGGCAGAGGTAGGAGAATCAATGTAAATTCAAGGCCACCCTGAGACTATACAGTGAATTCCAGATCAGAGCAAGACCCTACCTCAAAAAGAAAACAAAACAAAAAAGGGCTGGAAGCTGGGCTTGTGGCGCACGCCTTTAATCCCAGCACTTGGGAGGCAGAGGTAGGAGGATCACTGTGAGTTCAAGGCCACCCTGAGACTGCAGAGTGAATTCCAGGTCAGCCTGGGCTAGAGCGAGATCCTACCTCGAAAAACCAAAAAAAAAAAAAAAAAAGGGCTGGAGCAATGGCTCAGTGGTTAAATTGCCTGCAAACAAAAAAATCATTTATTTGCATGTGTGTGTGTGTGTGTATGGATATGGTTGTGTCAGGGCCTCTTGCCTCTCAATGAACACTAGATGCTTGTACCACTTGTGTCTGGCTTATATGAGCAGTTTGGGAATTGAACCTGGCAGGCTTTACAAGCAAGTGCCTTTAACCACTGAGCCATCTTTTCAGCCTCAATTTATTTTTTGAAGCAGGGTCTCACTCTACCCTATGCTGACCTGAAACTCACTCTATAGTTCAGGCTAGCCTTAAACCCATGGCAAACTTAGAAAAATATATATTTATTTATTTGCAAGAACGGGAGAAAGAGAGGGGGAACTGAATCCCGGGTATGCCATGGCCTCCAGGCACTGCAACAAATTCCAGATGTATGCTCCACCTTCTGCATTTGTAGCTTTATGTGGGGTGCTGGGCAACCGAACTGGAGTCATTAGGCTTCATAGGCAAGTTCCTTAATCATTGAGCTATCTCTCTAGCCCTCATAGAAAACTATCCCTAGCCCCTCATTAAAAACTTTTAAATAATAAACTGAAAGAGCAAATTTGGTATATGCCTATAATACTAGTACTTGCGAGGCTGAGGCAAGATTATGAGTTTGAGACCAGCCTAGACTATAGAACAAGATCCTGCTCAAGAAAACGAGAAAAAAAAGTAAACTGGGAAAGGTAGTGTGGGGGGGGGATGGGGTCCTAATGGGCATTTCAAGGGACTTGGGAATCCCAGAACCCTGCAGAGAGCCAAGGTCACAGAAACCCAAGGTGAACATGAACCCTTACCGTAAGCCACAGGAGTCAGCTTCAGGACTGTGTGCAGGGGACACTTGAGGTAGGGCAGCTGTTCTGTAGACAAAGAAGTGGAGGGGTGGCATGCTAATAATGCCCACATGTCCCTCACTTTCACACACAACCCACCTCCCCAGGATCAAGGCCCCTCACCTGCTGCCTTGTCCAGGAAGTATGCCAGGAGACAGCGCATTACAGCCTGGTGGCAGATGACCAGCACATTCTCCTGCCTCTCCAGTTCCATGATGACAGGTTCTAGTCGCTGGACCAGGTCCTCATAGGACTGCAAGGGCAAGCAGGGAAGGTGTCCAAGGGGTAGGAATAGGCCATGGGCCAGCTACCCACTCCTGGAACTGCTCACCATGCCAGAGGTTGTCACTAGGTCCCCTCTAGCCTGTCCTGAGGGCATGGGGTGGACCGTTGCCTCTGGAGAAATGTCATAGCAAGGTATCCAGCTTGGGGTAGGAGCAGCTTGGGGAAGAGGCCACGCTCTGCTCCCAGGGCCCGGGGAGGAAAGACGCTACTCTCTTTTAGTTCATAGCACCAGAGTTCATGGACAGGGTAGTGGGTGTGCATGGAGGGCAAAGGCCCCAAAACTTCCTGGAGAATTTTCAAAAATACTTGAGGTCTCACAGTCTCACAGTCTTTCTGCCCATGTCTACTCCCCGACTGCTGTGGCAATAGGGACCTTGAACTCTGCTGGTCCCTGGAGCAACCCCTCAGTCAGCCTGGCAGGTTGAAAGATGTTCCTCAGAGAACTTGATCTGCGTCCTGAGGAGTTCCATTCCTCTGCAGACAGCGATCAGCCCTTCACAATTAGTAAGGCCTCCACTGGCTAATAGTAGATCTGGAAAAATCCTGATCAATTATTTTTTGAGGGGGATGAAGATTTGGGGGGGGTTTAAGATAGGGTCTCACTCTAGCCTAGGCTGATCTGGAATTCGCTTTGTAGTCCCAGGCTGGCCTCAAATTCAGTGATCCTCCGACCTCTGCATCTCTAGTGCTGGGATTAAAGGCTTGTGCCACCATGCCTGGTCCTGATCAATTCTTTTGGTAACTAATTTCCTAACCAATTTGCCCCCCTGAATTCTCAAGTTTGAGCAGCTAACTGCTTTCTTTCTATTGTTATTCAGGTTGGATCTGAATTGGAACTCTACTATTCACATCACCCAGAGGACGTACTGGGGGTGGGGGCTGGCATGGGCCTGTGCACGCATCTCTATCTACACAAGTGCGTGGATACACGAAGGTGTGTCTGTGGGGATATTTTTACTTGGCCACCATTCTAGGCTACCTCCTAGAAGGGGGAGGAGATTCCTGAGTCAAAGGTGGCAGGTATAGTGGCATTGCCAAAGCTATCTAGGGGAGGTCTCTGTGAAACCAGAGCTGGGGTAGGTACACAATGCTGCAGGAAGGACAGGAAAACCATGTGCCAAGAGGAAAAGTCCAGAGAAGGGACAAAGTTACAAGGCAGAGATGGGAGGAGGTAGACTCTGAGTCTCAGGCCTGGCTTTTATTTTAAAATATTTTATTTATTCATTTTCAAGCAGAGAGAGAGAGAGAGAGAGAGAGAGAGAGCACGCACCAGGGCCACCACCTTGTGGGTCTGGCATATGTGGGTCCTGGGGAATTGAACCCAGGGCCTTAGGCACTGGAGGCAAGTGCCTTAACCCCTGAGCCATTTCTCCAGCCCAAGGCCTGGCTTTTAGAACCCTGGGAAGGGCAACCCTTTCAGTAGAGGCAGGATGTAAAAAGGCTCAGGAAAGCTAGAAACACTTTCCTTCCTGGGAAGGCAGTACAGGAAGGAAATGAGAGAGAGAGAGAGAGAGAGAGAGAGAGAGAGAGAGAGAGAGAGAGAGAGAGAAAGAGAGTGTATGTGTGAGGAGACCTAGGAAAGCCACCTCACAGAGCCAGGAGCCCTCACCTGCCCCTGCCCTTGACAAATCTGCATCCTTGAGAAGAGGGGAAACAAAGACAAGGAAGAGACTCAACAGCTCTTGAGGCTGGACATCTGTCCTATGCGTTACTGTCCAGAACCACCCAAGGAAGAGGCATAGGACAGGAAACTGATGAGATGACACCCATCCCCACTGGCAACTAGTAATGGGACTAAATTCCCAAATCCCACCTACCTCACCCTTTGGGTACCGGTACCGGTATTTGTCCTGGTCCCGCAGGGCGAACTCCAGTGGATAATGATCCTGAATTTCCTCGTAGGTCATTTCCTCACAGACGCCCTAGGGAGACACAGCAATCATCACACTCCCATGCCAGGCCTGGAACAGCAACCTTGGAGCTGGGAGAGCAAAGTTTATGGAACATTGTCTGGGCTAAGGGAACTCCTCCACCAGCCAGAGCTGGAGGAAAAGCAGGCCCTTTCCAAACATAGTGGTAGCCCCATTTGTACAAAGCTACCCAAACAGTCCCTACCTACCCACCCATCGTGCACTCATCCAGTTTATGGCATAAAATAAGCACAAATGTAGCTGTGTGTCTTTTCTGGAAGTACTAAATCTGAGTAGATACTGTTGTGTAAACTATGAAACAAAAGTGCATTTGTGAGAATGAGGAGATGGTGCAGTGGGTAAAGTGCTTGCCCCACAAGCATAAGGATTGGAGTTCGGGTCCCCAGCACCCATAGAAAATGCCAGGCAGGGTGGTGTGTACCTGTAATACCAGCAATGGGGAGGTGGAGATAGGAGGACACCAGTGAGCTCTGGGTTCAGTGAGAGACACTGTCTTAAAAAAATAAGGAAGGCC
>PVHP010037323.1:0-17434 GCA_004024765.1 Zapus hudsonius
TCCATAGTCCTGGAATTCTCTGGGTCTCCATTGCAACCCACAGCTCATCCTCATGGCTCCATGGGGCTCCATGCAGGCAACCTACCACACCTGCTTCACACACCGGTGGCCATTTTTCAAAAACAAAACTGTGTTGCAAATCCAATGACCCTCTCTTTCTAACCAATCTCCATTCCACCGAACCAGGTGGGCTACCAACTTGTTAATCCAGGGGGGATCAAAGCATTCGGGCCCATTACTTCAAAGAGTCCGCATTCTTCCTGTTGTTCCAGTGCAGACCAGCTGGCTGAATCTCAATGGTTTTCATCTCTCAAACAATTGCAGGTGAACAGGCAGCAGTTTCGACCCAAAGATCTTCTTTCTGTGCCATCTCCATCTGCTCACACCAGTCCATCTTTACGTAAAACAACCCTGCACAGGTTTCCAGGACACAGGCATGCAGAACTCAGCAAGCCTCTCACACAAACTGCCTCTGGCACAGTCCTGACCAAGTTCTTTCTACTCCTCGTAAGCCAAACCTCACAGTCCATAGTTCTCATTACATTCAGGCCTTTCAACTCTGACCAGAATGATCCATGAAGCTGTACTCACAACACTGCGAGGCATCTCTTAGGCCGAGAGTTCAAATCCTTCCACATTCCTCCTGTAGATCACTTCCAGAAGACCAAAGCCACATGATCAGGGTTCTAGCAGCAACAGATGACCCCACATTCTGGTACCAAAACTGTTGCGGTCAGCTTTCTTGTTGCTGCGCAAAAAGAACCCAAACAAAAGCGGCTTGTAGAGGAATGGGTTTATTTAGGCAAAGGCTGTATACCTGTTATGAGTCCTGTGATCAGGACCATCCTCTGGATACAAACATTTGTGCTGTACATTTGAACATTTGTGCTGGCTTGAATTAGATGTCCCACATAAGCGTATATGTTCTGAATGCTTGGTCCCCAGTTGGTGGAAGGTCTGGAGGTAAAGCCTTGATGGGGGAGGTGTGTTGTTAGGGGTAGGACTAGAGGTGTAGTAGCCAGCTCCCCTGTTAGAGGTTGGTTCACTCTCTTATTGCTTTTTTTATCTGCTGTGGTAGAGTTATGTCTATTTTTAATTTTCCCAACCACTTTGAACATTGCTTTGTCTAATCATAGTTCAACAAATTTGGGAAATTTTGAAACAGAATAATATTATCAAAATAAAATCATTAATGTAGATTTAAATAATTAAACGAGTCATTTATGTTGCATCTCAGAAATTCAAAAGACCATCATTTAATATCTTATTCATTTTGTTCTAATATTTCTGTGCAACAGGAATGTTACATTTTGGTGACTATGTAGACATAATTTTTCTTTATTTTTTTAATATTTTATTTTATATTTTTATTTATTCATTTTCAAGCAGATACACATAAGAGAGAGAGAGAGAGAGAGAGAGAGAGAGAGAGAGAGAGAGAGAAGGAGAACACAAGGGTCACCACCTTTTGGGTCTGGCTTATGTGGGTACCGGGGAATTGAACCTTAGGCACTGGAGGCAAGTGCCTTAACCACTGAACAATCTCTCCAGCCCGACATACTTCTTTCTTGATTTATGTATTTCCTTTTGAACTGTCATAACTTTAAATTTTATACTTCTTTGCTTAATTTTGAATTTCATACTTGCCACAAATAGTAAATAAATTTGGTATTTAATTACTTTCTGTTTCATTTTACCTCTAGGTTTTCTTCCAGATAATGTGAAAAGTCATTATTCAATTTAAGCAATGCTACATGAAAAACTATGGCATAAATTTCTAAAGCTGTTCATTATGTCTCTTTTACAAAGAGGATAATTCTCTTTGTACCTAAGGTGAAGGGGAATGTCAAAATTCTCTTCATAGTTAGTAATAGTAACAAAACACTAGAGAAGATTGAATGTCAGAAACTGTATTTTTATGCAAAAACTTGTCATACTATAGATTATATAATGTTTCCCGGACAATTATTTTTACTCTTTAAATCCTCACTTGATAATGCCATTCATAGTTGCAGGAGATTCCTAAAGAACAGACATGAATACAATTATGAAGAAATAATAGGGTATAGAACACATTATGCTGGCTCTTATTCTTTTACCTATTAAAATTGACATGATGAATTATTGTATTTTATGTTTCAGTGAGATATCCTAGTGAATTATTACACTGAACATGCGTATGAACATTTGTACTATATGAAAAATACAGTTTATACAAGTGGCTATGTATAGGTGGATATAAGACAGTAAGAAAAATTTTGAATTTGAAGCATTATTTATAAATATAGCTGATAATTCAGAGTCATAATCAGCAAGCATTAATTAGACAGAATATTATTCAATAGACTATGTACAGTTAAAAGGGTCAAATAAACTATCAAAAACTTGATCCATTTACTAATTGTGGGTCTGAAATAGGAATATCGAATATTTTTGTAGTATAAATAAAATAAAAATACCCTATGGATTAGTAGATTCTTATGACCTAGGTTTAACAGAATGGAAAACATTTCAGTACCTTAGATATTCCTAATATTTTTCATTAAAATTGTACCTATATATTTTGCACACATTATGTAGTATGAAAATTAGTATGTAGTGTCAAGAAAAAGTTTTCTTAACTTAAAAACAGAAATATTTAATGTCACCAAATAATTCTAAAGAATCATGTATAAAAATAACATTTTTTCATAATTGAATACTTTTACATTTTCATAATTTTCAAAAACTTTTATTTTTTTCACATTTTGTCTCCACTTTTCCTCAGTTCTGCTTCTGAACAGAGTAACAGGAAAGTCCATCCACAGAGGCCGCCTCCATAGGCACCTGTGAGAATTTCAAACCTGGCACCTGTACAGTTTTAATCTCACTCACATCAATAGCTCAATAAGATTTCAAGAGCAAAATGAAACTCTTCCAACATGTCTAACTTTTAATTCTGGCTCAATCTATTTGCCAAAGCACGTAAACAGTTCAACCCAGTGTGGAAGACTGGCACCAATTTATAATTCCAGTACGCAGAAGGTTAAGGCTATTCAGAGATATATAGTATGCCCTTATCTCAAACAAAGTCATAGAGATTAGGACAATAAAAAAGGACACAAAATTAGATTAAGGTAGGTGCTATTTGCCTCCATATCTTAAGGGAAAAAATGTAAAGAAATGGGATCACCAGTAGAGATATTCATGAGAGAAGAGTTACAATTCATGAATGGGCATTTGACTCTTGGTTCCAAAAGGGACAAAATATATAAATTCCTCCATTGCACTACAAAGAGTCAGAAAATGAATTGGTCTCTTGCTTATCCCAACACTCTCTGCGGGGTTCCATGTGGATCCTCCAGGGTAGGTCTGGGGTGGCTCATCTCTTACCAGGATGTCAGCTATTGGCCTGTGGCTTGTTGGTAGGGTTGGAAAGGCCACAGCTCTCTCGCTGCCTTCTGAAAAACACAAACAGAATCTCATTCAGAGAATGAGATCAGTACAGGTTAACTGATATACACATTTCTGAATAAGCTACATTAAATTGTTAGTATTTAGTAGTTCTATTGTTAGTAAGTCACTTGTAAAGTACATTTCTCTTTGGGGGCACAAGATTTGGATAATCAAGAGACCTATAACCACAACCAACCAGTCAACCCAGTATAAGTCAGCAAGACAGACACCAACAATTTTCAACACAACCTAAAGCAGAAGTACAGAGGCCCCTAAGACCTCAACAATAAAGCAGCCTTAATACTCACCCACTATGACTTAAGGGACTGAACAGAAGAGGAGGCGGGAAGATTCTAAGAGCCATGATGGGAGAGAATAGCCAGAGACATGCCCCCCTCAGTAAAAACATACAAAGGGGGGATGGAACTGGGTTGACTCCTGGGCTATCCATAACCTTCTACCCCATGGACTGAACAAGACTGACCACGGAAGAGGATACCCAGCTGATTGGGACAGGGAAGAGGGAAATCTTGGAATTGAGGACACCAACTCATTATTTTCTCATTCAATGTATCTAAATATGAATAATAAAGATATAATTTATAAAAAAGAAAATGAATTGGATTCCTAATTATGCACTAGTCTGCAAGCTCTAACTAAAATTGCCCATTTGTAGGATTTATCTTTTTTTTTTTTTTTTTTTTTTTTTTTTTTTTTTTTTTTTTTTTTTTTTTTTTTTTTTTTTTTTTTTTTTTTTTTTTTTTTTTTTTTTTTTTTTTTGTTTTTCTTTATTGTCCATAATGAGTTACATTGTTTAGTGGGCCAACCATGAGTTGTTATCCCCAATTCCCAGTTGCCCCCCTTCCCCATCCCCAGTCAGCTGGATATCCTCCTCCAATGGGCCTTCTGGATCAGTCTTTGTGGTAGGGGACCATGCATAGCTCCTTCTTCGGCCGGGCTCTCATGTCTCAAGTGTGTAGTTACTGAGGGTTGCCAAGTCTCTGCTATTCTCCCCCACCACGGCTCTCACATTCTTTCCGCCCCCTCTTCCACTCAGTTCCCTGAGTCGTGGTGGGCGAGTATTGAGGCTGCTATGGTGTTGTGAGTTTAGGGGTTTTTGTGTCGAGATTCCTTGGTTTCTGTCACACTGGCTTATCTTTTGTTGATTGGATGGCTATGGCTGTGGGTCCCTTGTACATCCAGTCATTCTCTGTGGGGTTCCATATGAATCCTCCTCCGTATGACTGTGGTGGCTCATCTCATGCCAGGATCTCAGCTTTCTGCCAGCAATCGGTTGGTAGGGTTGGATGTGAGGGCGATCTGGCTGCGACATCTGTCACCCCATTGATCGCCAGGGTTGATTCCGCTGATCTGGCTGACTAGGCGGGTGTCCCCTTCCTCCCTCACCGCTCCACATGCGTCCCTCCGCTCCCCTGATAGAACCTCCAAACAAGCTCTCAAGGATTTATCTCTTTTTATGTTTCTTTAAAGCGAGTCCTGTTCATGTGGATGTAAAATGTCCAGTTTTATTTCTCTTGCTATTCCAAGTACTTGAAATGTGTTTCATTTGAATCTCAAAAATTATAACATGAATAGTGTTGCAATATACACTTATGTGCAGGTAACTCTGTCGTATACCAACTAGCTGGACTAGTTTGACTTTCCATCAGCACTGGTTGAGGGGTCTCTTGGCCCACAGCCTCACCTGCTTTGGGTGTTTTTTGTTTGTTTGTTTGTTTGTTTTATAAATGACTGCCAATCTGACCTGGGTGTAAACCTGATGTAGTTTGAATTTATATTTCTTTGACTGCAATGGAGATTGATTTTGTGGTCATTTGCATTTCATCTTCTTGTCTATTTATCTTATTAGCTTATTTATTCACTGCGTGAGTGAATTTTTTGTTGTTTGTTTTGAGCCCATTGTAGATTTCCATTATGAATCCTTTGTCAGATGTATAGATAGTAGACATTTTATTCCATTTAGTAGGGTTGTCTCTCCAACCCTTTCTTTTTTAGGGAAGGTTTTTACATGAGATCCCATTTGTCAATAGTTGGTGCTATTTCCTGAGTGACATGAACCCTATTCAAAAAGTTATTTCCTATGCCCATATTGTGAAGTGTTTTTCCCAATTTTTCCTTTAATAGCTTTAGAGTTTGGGGTTTAAAATTAATGTTTTTGTAAAGGGTTCAGGGATATATTTTTCCTATTGCATATCTCATTTTCACATCAGCATTTATTAAAGATTCTGGTTTTTTTTCCAAATAATTTTGTCACCTTTGTTGAACTTCAAGTGGTTATAATTGTACAGGTTAATATTTAGGTTTTGTCTTCTGTTGCATTGATCTGTGTGTGATTTGGGGGCAGTCACATGCTATTTTAATTATCATAGCCCTGTAGTAGAACTTGAACTTAGATATAGGGACAGCTCCAGTGTTATTATTTTGTTCAGGATTGCTAACCAAAGCCTAGTACCTTCATATGAATTTTAAGGTAATTTCCCCTTATTTCTGTGAAGAATAGTATGGGAATTTTCCTGGGAATTGTATAGAATCTATATATTGCTTTTGGTTAGTATAGTGATTTTTACATTATTTCTCTCAATCTATGAGCATGAGAGGTCTTTTCATCTTTTATTGTCTCCCTTAATTTCTATCTACAGTGTTTCAAAGTTTTCATTATATATGTCTTTCACTTCCTTTGTTCCATTTATTACAAGGTTTTCTATTTTATTAAGATAATTTTGAATGGGATTGTTCCTTTAATTTATTTCCATGCATGTTATTTCTATGTAAGAAAGCTATTGGTTTTTGCATGTTCATTATGTATCCTACCAATTTGATGACAGTGTTTTTTGGCTCTAGGATTTTTCTTGTGGAGTCTTTAAGGTTTCTTATGTACAAAACCATATCATATACAAATGATACTTTAATTTCATCCCTTCTTAATTGTATAACTTTTCTTATTTTATTGCTATGCTCCCAAGCACTGAATTAAATAAGATTGGAGAAAGTGGACATTTTGTCTAATTTATGATTTGAGTTAAATTTCTTTGAGGATTTTCCTTATAATAGACTACATAGTTATTTATAAAAAAATAATCTAAGGAAGGTCTGAGGAATAGCTTCTGGCACTGTGTTTTTCTAGCACAGTTGTGGTGTGATTTTTAAATTTATGGTCAACTTGACCTGTTTAATAATCTACAGTAATCTTGGGTAGGTCTCTGAGCTTGCCTGCAGAAAGAATTGACAAAAGGAGGAGGCCTCTCCACCAGAGTTGTCCTTCCCCCAAGTGGGTGGGCCTTACAGAGGGGACTGGATACAAGGAGGCTTGGGGGGAAGGGTTCCCTCTCTTCCTTCCTCCCCCTGGCTGCTGGTGCTGGTTTGTGACTTGCTCTGGCATCCTTCTCTACTACCCTTCCTGGACACAGGAACCCAGTTTCCTGTGCCTCACATCATGGACTGAAGAGCAGTGGCTCCCCAGGGAGCCATCAGGTGTTCTGGGCTGGATTGGGACTGCTGAGTCCTCCAGCCTTGTGGACTGAACAGCTACTGGTTTCTTCACCTGTGGGCCTGCAGACTGCTATTGTTGGATTTCCATAAGCCACCCCAATAAATTCCCTTTTACTACAATTCATTCTATCAACTCTGTTTCCTCAAGAGAACCCTAATACACCTGTCTTTGATCATAGCAGTATTAAAAACAAAACAAAACAAACAAACAAAAAAACAGCCTTCTCTCTGCTTGTTCAAATATACCTGTTAAGTATTTTTTGATATTGGCTCTTTTTATCTATATGATTAGATCTTCTGGGGAAGTTTCATGGATCTCTGCTTTTTTTTTTCCCCTGCGGATCTGCACAACTTCTAGTTTGGTGGTTATACATAAAGATGCAGATGACAGAAGTTTAAGCTTGAAGAATTGCAGGACATCTCATGAAGGCTCTAGCTCAACTTTTCTCTCAGTTTTGATGCCATTGAGGAAGGAGGAAAAGAGGACTCCAAATCAAAGATAAACAACAAGCCAAGAATGGACAGAGAATATGTAAAATACATAATTACATTTGATTATAACTGGTAAGCACTAAGTTATAATAGTTGCAAGACTTTTTTAATGAATAGGACAGGTATACTTATTTGGGGATTAGTGTTTTTATTAAGGTATATAAAACAGAAAATCATGAAAGAATTTATACATCAGTCAAAATAAAATAATAGATAAAAATAATACAAACATCAGAGTTTGGAATGAAATACAATGAAACATGAGAATGAAAGGATATAATTAGGCACAAAGATATTCTTAGAATGGCCCACATTATTTTAAAATCATGTTTTCTTAGCAATTTGTGAAATGTCAGTATGTCTCAATCAAAATAAGATTGAAATGAAAGAGCAGGCGAAACATGGAAATGACAGGCAATGAATAATTGAATTATATCCTGATTATGATGTAGTCCTTTAGAAATGAAAGGTACATAAGAATGGGTAGGAAGGAATTTGTTAAAGAAAAAAAAACTTAGTGCTACCTTTTATTTAAAATTTCTAACTCTTGGTTTTTTATGTCATGTAATTTCTGAATCTATCTTAGAATCCTAAAATTTTTGTTAGATTTTATTTGACTTGATGACTGAAAAAAGGTACTAAAAAGACATATGACGTTGTAGGAGGAGAAATAGAAGGATGTTTTGATCTATAATTCATAAAATATATTCTTTAGTTGTCATATAAGTTCAAAAATGGTTTTCCATGCTTAAGAGATTAATTCCTCTGCCTACATTCAATGCTTGAAGGTTTAAAAAAAGTATTTTTTGCGATTTCTTGATTGTGTTCTAGAAGTTAGTATTTAGCATTCTCTTAAGATGAGTTCGAGCCAAGCCAACCTTTCCAGCATCCCTAAATATCTGATCTCCTTGGTGTCCAGTAAACTCCTCAAGTATCCACACCTGATGCAGCTAAAGCTTTTTCCACCTACATATAAGAGATGCTCTGCTCATTTAGGTGACAATATAACTTAATTTTAAATATGAATGAAGGCACATATATTAAGGGCGTACTATAAGGAAGTGGGGTATTTATTCATTTAATAATTTTTATATTCCTTTAAGATAAGCATTAATCTTTGTGTAGAATAACATTATTTCAAGTCATAATTTAATCAATAATGGGCCCATCATTTAAATTAAGATTTTCCAAATGCAAAGCAAATGTTCATGTCTACTTGCATTGTGACTCAACTAAAATATGTGTAAAAATCATGAGTGATAATAAAAATATGTCAAAGGTACACAGAAATAGAAATGAACCAAGTCTTAGACTATGGAATTAGTCTTAAGTGTTTGGCTGGATGGCTGGTAATGAACTTACCATACATCTTAGTCAGCTTGAGAATATCACTCTAGAAGGAATGATGAACATTAAAAGACTGGGATATAAGTTTTCTATGAAATCTGGAGAGGTTCTGTCTGATAATATACAGCTGTCTGACAAGGTCTATAAGAATGTATAGGCTAAGATTTAAGATTGAGAACTTATAATGAATGCTAGAATCTTAAGAGTTTATGCTATAAGCAATTGAAATCAAACATTTCTTAGTACAAAATAGCATAAAACCCCTTAATACACTATATTATTTATGAACATAACACATTTGAACATAGTTCACTAAAGTGTCAACTGTGTACACATCTGACAATTTTTTACTTATTGTCTTACACATTATATTTCTTCAAGCTTCTTTCTGAAAGTTTTACAGAAAGAGGTGTTTGAAGCAACATCTGTTTAATTGCCAATTTTTGAATTCCATCTTCATACCTCTATTCATTAGCTATTCATTTAGAGTTACAAAAATTAAAGCCCATCTGTATTTTCCGTTTCCCAGCCCAAAACCAATTTTATATCTTCCAATGTACCTAACTTTGCTCCAGCAGAGACACATGCCTGTGCTCTGATGAGCGAGGCATCTTGTTCACAAAAGAGGTGACAGATTCTGTTAACTCTGCTTAGTCATTCTCACCCAAATTCCTCTTGAGAAAACACTCCTGTAGACACCACCAGATGGTTTCCCTCACAAACTTGAGGAGCAGATTGGCAGTTTTAGTTCACTTTCAACACTTGTTGAGTGGTTATTTCCTATTTTCCCATGGGTACAGGTGCCAGGTAGATTTATGCCCAAAAACATACACAGAAAATAAATTCTCAGTCTGTTTTCCTTAGCGGGCCATTATGCACAAGTCTGGCAGGCTGAAGTGATGCAGGGAACAGCTCTGTGGTACTGCAGGAGTGCTTCCTCTCACTGGAGTTATTTGCTGCAATTGAAATGAGAACAGGAAGATCCTTGAATTCCTAATGCCACACCAATTACTCATATTCCTCCCCTAGTGCTGGGTACTATTATGCAAATCGTACTGTCAGGACAGGTACCATTTTGGGGCCACTTGACAGTCTTATGACTGAAGCAATTACTACTATGTAGGGCCAGAAATTAAATTCCTTCTACTGACTTTTACCACTCAAATCACATTCTATACCTCCCTTCCAACCCATCCCAGAATTCCCAAGTGGTCATTTCCTTTACTTACTTTGCCAAATGTGAAGTCATCCCCAGGGCTTCCTGGTTCTGACCTCTGTTATTGACCTGTAAACTAGTTAATGCGGATGATATTTTTGTGCCCTTAAATAATTTCCTAAATCTAGTAAATGATTCGGAAATTAGTTCCCTTATTACACTGGATTTCTCAATAATAAGAATAAAAGAAAACAATCTTAAAATTTGAATACAATTTTCTTTTGCAGAATAATTTAGATGTTGTTCCCACTTTAATTTGTTATTATGAATAGAGAATAGTATTATCTTCTTTTTCCCCACTGTTTCAAATTATGCATTTGAATTTTTCTAATGGCTCAATTTAAGTCAGAAGGTCAACAGAGCTCTTTATTGAGCTGTAAAAGAAAGGTTTTTTGTTTCTTTTAATTTATTTTTTAAAATTTATTTGCAAACAGAGAGAAAGATGACAGAGAGAGAGGGGGGGGAGAGAAAGAGATGAGAGCTGCAAATGAACTCCAGATACATGCACCACCTGTGTGTCTAACTTTTTATGTGAGTACAGAGAAATTGAACCCAGGTTATTAGGCTTTATGGGCAAGTGCCTTGACTGTTGAGCCATCTTTGCAGCACTGTAAAAGAAAGGTTTATAATAGGAAGTAACCGTAAGTTTAAGATGGAGATGTTCTCCTGAGTTAAGACCTTAATATGTGAAAAAATTTCTCCAGATGAAGTTAGATATATATGACAAAGGTGTCTTTGTCTACTACTCTTCACCATATTTATTTATTGGTTTACCTATTTCTTGAGACAGGATCTCTCATTGAAATTGGACCTTATGTATTTGCCAAGATAACCTAGCCAGCAAGCTAAAAATCCTCAGGTATTTACCTGTCTAAACCTCCCCAGAACTGGGGTTATAGGCATGTGCTGTCACACTTAGCATTGTATATGAGTTCTGAAGATCCAACTCAGGGTCAATTGTTTGCCTGGGCAATTACTTTACTCATTAATCCATCTCCCCAGACCAATATACACATTTGATAAATATTTGTTCCATTGGCAATAAAACTAATATGGATTTTAACACTTAAAATCAGGACAGTGTAACATCAAGTATCCATGTATTTGGGAAGTGGGTATGCTAGAGGAATTCTGAACATAATAGAAATGCCCATTTAAAGGATTGTGGGTAGAAAAATGGACACTAATGGCTATCAATGAAAACTCAGAAGGAAATAAGAGTAAATAAAGATAAGATTCAAATCACTTTAGGGAAAAGCTAAATCTCTGTTAGCAGACTTCTGATAAAAATCTAGACGACAAAGACACTGCTGCTAAGCTCCCTAGAAGAATTGAAGATCATGTTATCAGAAACTTGAAAAAGATAGACACTCATTTTTGAATGGCAGACAGTGCATGATATCTGGCAGCCGTGTAGAAAGACGAAAGTGAATAATGAAATTGGATATTTAGGTGATAATAATTCCAAGAAAAGCCCTCAGAATATGTCCTAGTTTTTGCTAGTAGTTTATAATATGATGAAAGAGGAGAGAACTATTTTAAGAAGGAAAAGGAACCAAGACATAAATCGGGACCATTCTCAGACTATTTTGATAATAGCACATCCAAGTAGAAAGTCATAAGAATGCAAGTCATACTCACTCAATCAAACCAAGCTTCTCTGGGAAGTCCTACATCTTTGGCTTTTGTTGTTATCAACAGAAAACAAACAAAAATAAATGCACCTCCCCACCATTCTACCATATGGAAACAAATGAATATAAGTAGTAAAATTTTTGTTCCTTTCATGAAAAGGAATGATGATTCTAAAGGTTGAAGCCAAAACCAATGTGGTTACTTTCACATTGCTGGCACAAAGCAACCTAACAATAGCAGCTGTTGGGAAGAAAGTGTTTTGATTTGGCTTACAATATACAGGGAAAGCTTCATGATGGCAGGGAAAGCACAGTAGGAATAGAGGGTGGACATCACTTCTGCCACATTAGGTGATCTGAGCTCTGCCAACGGGAAGCTGAGTATGACACATCTAAGTCCACCTGTAAAAACACATCTCCTTCAGCAAGGGTCACCCTCTCAACTTACCACCAGCTAAGAAGAAAATATTCAGAATGCATGAGATTACAGTGGACATCTGAATCAAGCACCACATCTGGTGACTCTCAGCCTTTGAAATCTAACTGAGTTACTCAGGCTTCATTTTAAAGATTTGGGAATGTTGAATACAATTTACCCAACATTTTCTCACATTCTGAAAGAGGATGTCTACAGCTGCTACCTTTGCTCTTTCTATTACTGTATGATAGGAGTAGAGAATAGATAGTTTTGATTCCATAGATTCACAAATGGAGAGGAATACATCTCAAGGTTTGTGTTTAATGAATTTTGTCAACATCTTTGACATGATTTAGATGAAGTTTTGGGTTTTCTGTGTTGATAAAATTTAAATGAGATTTAGAGTTTTAATTGATGCTGTAATGGAAAAATATCTTTACCTTTGCCAATAGTGAAAGTATCTTAAGAGTAGAGGCTGACTTCATTTACATATTTCCTTCTATTCATAAATCAATGAACATGGTGGTACACTTCTTTAATCCCAGTACTCAGAAGGCAGAGGTAGAACGATTGCAATGAGTTCAAGACTATCCTGAGACTGCATACTGAATTCCAGTTTAGACTGGGCTAGAGTGAAACCCCAACTTGAAAACCAAAAAATAAAATATAATTCAATATAAAATAAAATAAATGATAGACTATTGTTTAAGTCAAATGGTGTCATATAAATAATTATAATAAACAGTGATTGAGACGTTAATTAAAGGACATTTCATGTTGGTGATTTATAATATACATTTGGTGAACCAATGACTTTATGGAGGTTACCTATAGAATAGATTGAGGGGTTGCTTTGAGGAGCAGTTGATGACTCAAAGACAGCTGCATCAGCAAAAAAACCACCTCAGTATAGGTGACAACTCAGTTCTGGAGCATACTGCCTGTCTTGCAGGCAACTCAAGTGGACATTCTCCATCTCTAAACAGCTTTCTTCTCAAATATATATATATATCAGGCTCTTATAACACTCCCTGAATAGGTAGCCCATGACTTTCACCTGTGTGAGTACCCAGTCTGAACTTCAGCAGGTAATCTCTACAACAGTAGTGTCACAAACACCATTTAATGCTAGTGGCTCAAGTATTTGAGAGCCAGGGATGCCTGTACGTTATTATATAAGAGAAACAACTGTCTCACAGTTTAAGGGACAATTACAAACAAACAAATTTCAACAAAATAGAATAAGACTTCAATGAAAACACTTGTGAAGCAATGTTTGCAAGTGAATTTAAATCAGAGAGGAGCAAATATGTATATGTTGGATTTGGATCACGTATAACCATGTTGCCCTATTGTATTCCCCACTTCTCCATATGGATTCCTTCTTCTTCCCACCAATCACCAGCGACTATGCAACTGAAGATAATAGCTATCCTTTTGCCAGCACTCACTAATTGTCATTTAGCTCCTCAGGGAAGGTAGGGCCTCATGACAGCCATGGCTTTTGTTTACACATTGTAATCATTTTAGATATAAAATTCTCAGAGAAGTGAAATATTGGACATAATATAAACTAAACTTCAATCATTGCTTAGTCTGTGTTTCTGCATCAAGAGGCTCAGCTTCATCGTCTATATTGATACTCCATGGAGTTCATGACTTCTTAAAAGACATAGTTGGGACTAATTCTGAGAATATAAGAAAAATCACATTGCCATGCCACTGTACTCCACTCTCCCTTGATTTAATCAAGGCTGAACTACGTCACACATTTTTTCTTTGTTTTTAGAATTTGAATGCCAGAAGAAAGAGCTAGAAAAATAATTTTCAGTTACTGCGAGTACATGTTTAGTAATTTATTTATTTATTATTTATTTATTTAATCATTGTTTTCTTCCACATAGGGTCTCACTGTAGCCCAGACTGACCTGGCACTCCCTCTGTGTGGCCATAAACTCACAGCAATCTTATTACCTCTGCTCCTGAAAGTAGAGATTAAGGGCACGTGCCACCATTGGCCTCATTTATTTTAAAAGTTTTATTGATTTTAGAGAGAGAAAAAGAGAGAGAGAGTCCCCCCGCCACACACACACACACACTCAGTGAATATGTTCATGCCAGAGCCTCTTGCTACAAATGAACTTCAGATGCTTGTGCCACTGTGTGCACCAGTGGATACTGGAGAATCAAACCTGGTCCACCAGCCTTTTGATCAAGCGTGTTTAAGTACTAAGCCATCTCTCCAGTCTCCCATAATAATTTACGAGATAGATTGGGCATATTAAAAATGTTCTTAAGGATACAATGGGCAAAAAGTAATCTCAAACTGACAAATAGTTCATTTCTGTCATCGAATGGGAAAAGGCTCAATATACATTACTGTGAGGTTTCTTTAGTCCCAAGTACCAAATGCATACATGTTCCTCAAACATAAACACTCAAAAGATCAAAATCCACAGTATGATTCATTGTGTAGAAACACTCCAACACCCTGGCACCAAGTTTTTGTTGTAGACAGTTCTATGATGCTGAGATGAATATCCAGCCAAACAGAGTTTATGGGAGGAATGAGATTTATTGCAGGGTCACAAATCCAGGAGAAGTTCCATCAGTGACAGAAGAAATTGTCTCCCTTTCATAGATCTAAGCAGAGGAAAACCACCACCAGCCAGCACAAACCAAAAAGGAACAAGTATAAAAATCTGCCAGTGCTCAGACTGTTCTGCAAACCTTTGGATGGGAGAATCAGGTCTACCCCAAAACACAGCTTTGGGCTGGAACCTAGGATTTGCACCCAGTGACACTTCCTCCTGCCAGGAAGCTGGAGACCCAAGCTACAAGCATTAATAAAACAACCGGGTCTATTGGGGCAGGGCATACCTTAAAACCCTGACATTCCACCCCTGGCCTCCAGAGACTTGTAACTATCTCACATTGTAAATTCAAAGGTCCCATAACTTTTACCAACTTTAATACTGTCTCTTAATTGTAAGATCTTTAAAATCAAAACAGCTTATGTACTTAACAACATATAATGGTGCAGGGTAAACACTTGATTATCATCTATGTACCACTTATAATGTCAGATAATTATCTAGAAGATTCATTCCACCTTTATGGAATTTAACTAACAGGTAACTTCAAAAGTAATTCAATACTCTATGAATATTCTAAGTATTCCATAATGAATGATAAAAAGGAAGTGACTCTTTAGTAGAATAATATGAATTTAAACCAATATATACATTTAATCTTTGCATTATGAACTTTGACTTAATTAGACGACATACTTAAATAATCAAAAGCCTGCATCTGTGGATAGGGTCCTCATGAATTGCAAATATTGCAAAGTAGTAGTAAAATATATTTTTGTAGCAACTCAGATATTATAAGTTGGGGTTTGTCATGTCAAAGAAAATAAGTTTTGGTTAATTTTTGTAAAGATGTATACAGTTTACTCAACATGCATAGTAGTATACTCCTAGAAAAAAATATCTAAATTACATCTTGAAAAAAATATTGCATGTGTTTATTTATAATGCCTGCTTAGATTCCAAGCTCAACTACTTACAGATATATTTTTTCACATATATCTTATTCGATTCATTGAAAAGTCACATATAATAGAGAACGTTCTTCAAAGTCTGTGGCTTTTCCACATTAAAGAAAGTTAACATCCTTCCCAATGCACAGAATGTCAATGGCATACCCTTAATTTAAACAGCAAGAAACACTCTCTAAATCATTCCGAAAATGCCCCCAAAGAGGGAGAGCCATCTGTGAAGAGAAGCCCAGATTTACAGGATCAATTTAATTTTGAAGGAGGAGTGTTTAAAATTCCAATCCATTTCTAAGGTTGAATAATTTAAATGTCCATTCACTTGTCTAGCTCATGTGAGTTTGTGAGTCCTTACTGGAGTCTCACAGTTGTCAGTACCTTGATTTGGAGTTGCCCTCTCAGGTATTTCCTTATACCAACACAACACAGACTAAGACATAGTGCCAGTATGCAGATTACAAGAAGAATTACCTCAGTATAAAACATGAGCTCAAATATTTCTAGATTAAACATCAGATATTCTTTGTCTCTATCCTATGTCCAGGATAACATTTACATTTTATTTTTTATTAATTATAAGATAGAGTTTATTAGATTTAGATAGAGTAAGAATTATATCTTTATTGTCTTTAATATGTAGACAGCCTCATAGCATAAAATAAAATTACAATAAATGGTTTAATTGGCTAAAATGCACATTTAGGAGGCATGATGTGTGTGTATGAGTTTCAATGTGTGTACACCTATGAAGTATTCATGTTATCGTAGTCAGACACACACTGCTGGGATAAATGTTCAAACCAGGCAAAATTTTGGGGAGGAAAGTATTTATTGAAGTAACATACCCAGGGGAAGTTAAGGAAAAAAGGCTGGCCCCCTTTCACAGATCCAAACAGAGACAGAGACAGCACCTCCAGAAGCAAGCAAGCACATTGTAACACTGTAATTCACAAAAAAGGAGAACTGCCAGACTGGGGTTATGGCTTTTCTTTTGCATACCTATATCTAGTATTTTGCATCCAATTTAGAAAGGGTGTCATGACCCCAGGAGGCCAGGCCAAAGTGACACTTCCTCCAGCCAGAAGGATGAAGACAATTCACAATTATAATAAATTCTATTGGGGGACATTTACTCAAAAATGAGAAGGATTAGGAGAAATACCTCCCACAGTTAGATAGTAATGTGGCCTCAGACAAATGACCTCATTGTCACAAACATTCCGAACATTCCCAGGCCAAGGTTCACCAATCCCCCCTCAAGGAAATCCTTCAAAGTCCAGGCTGCAGGGGCTTAGGCCCTTCTGTCTGGACTGTGGGCTGGGAAGTGCTTGAAACCAGGCTGGTGAGTGGACCTCTCCCCCTCCCTGATCTCGGTACCGAGGTCAGAGAGAGGGGTAGAAGGAAGGGAAATTCTCTTTAACATGTGTGTGATTTCTTTTCTTCACTTTTTGGGTGATTTTATGCACTTTTCTTTATGTTTTATGAACCTCACAGACCACGCGGTGGCTGGTCGACCTTTCCATCCCCTTCTCCTTTTCCCAATCAGTTAAGTTTCAGAATAAATGTGTGATTAAGAATTATTCTTGTCCCTGTGTACAATTCTTTGGCATTAGAGGACAAGAACTTGGTTAAAGGGGAGAGGGAATTCAAAACTCTCTCTCCATGTCGCGTACGAATATTAATTATCAGTAACCTATATCACTATCACACATGTATCTGCAGATGTGTGTATTCTGAGCAGAGATGAGAGAAAACAATCAAGGTTATTTTTTTTCCCCTCTATGGCTCTTCCTTTTTTCTTGAACTGGAGTCTCTCATTGAAT
>PVHP010037324.1:0-17420 GCA_004024765.1 Zapus hudsonius
TTCAAGGAAACAGGTGGATGAGTGAAAAGAGGAGTCTCCTCTGGCCTTTGTACACATGCTCATCTATACACGTACATAGATACACCCCCACACACATCATATTACATACCAGACCAAACATTCTCATATTATCTCTCTCTCTCTCTCCACACACACACACACACACACACACACACACACACACACACACACACACACACCAAAAAACTTTCTGTTTCCCTTCTGTTAACATCTTAATTCAAAACTAAGAAACCAACATTAATGCCACATTGATTTTTTTTATAGATCTGAGATTTTACCAGGTTTTTCATTAATGTTCTCTGTTCCAGAGTCCAATCCAGAGTAATATGTTGCACTTGTTTCATTATTCATCTTTTGATGGATATTGGTTATTTGCAGATTGCCTCTCAATTTCAGTTTGTCTGATTTTTTTTTTATTATTCATTTGAAGTTGAGCATTTTTGCTCTGAATTCCACAGCAGTGATGCTATCTGTGTCCTTCTAAGTGCTCTTGTCAGGGGTATGTGGCATGATCATTTGGTAAGATAACTATCTCCGAGTTTTCCCACTGTGTACCATTCCTGTGTTTCCAGATTTCAATTTTTTTTAATCATTAAGTCATTATGACTAGTCCACCAGCAAAAGAAGACAGGTTAAGGTCACTTCCTAAAGCAGGACTTAACTACATATATTATTTAGAATTTTTTCTAAGGATGATTACATAAAGAAGGCTTAAAATCTAACATGATCCAGCTCTCCAATCCCTTTTATTAACTTTAGAAATAGTAATATTTATCATACATGTTTTTGGTGGGTTCTAATAATGTACAAAACATACAAATACCACATTAAACAGCTTATTTTCTAGTAGGTGAGAGAAATTAAAAACAACAAATAAACAAGATAATTACATATTACGATGAGAACTATAAGTGAAACTGCTAGATAATGTGATAACTCTGGGGGAGGTCTGAAAGATCACAGTTTGGAAAGGTCAGCCAGAGGTGTTGACATTTAAGAGAAAAATTTTAAAAAATAACAAGCTAATTTTGTGAAACTGTAGAATGATCTGGAGGCAGGAAATGAACCTATCATGATTAGTTCGCGTCAACTTGACAGGACCATGAGAAACCCCAATACTTGGGTTTATGCTGACAAGCAGCCAAAAGAAGAGAGGCCCTAGCAGATGCTTGGGGCTATGGAAAGAAGGAGGATTGAATTTTATGCCAAAAATTTAAAAGCCTTTGAGGGGCTCTTTACAGGAAAATGAAATTCTGTATTATTAAAAGATTATTGTGACAGTAAGGTACAGAAGAGTACCTTAGAAGAGCAGGAGATGGATGTGTGTGAGATAGATGGGAAACAGGTCACAAAAAGACAAAGAAGAGGAATTTGATATACATGTGTACACACACAGATATAACATTCTCACAGAGAGAAATTTATTTGTGAAATCAAGTTTCTTTTAAAGTTGGACTTTGTGGAAGACTTAAATCATGATGACTTTTGGGCATAATGATCATAGATTATAAGAGACAATTCCCATTTTCTTCTTAACATCTATTTTCTAAATTCTCCATAATTATTATTTTTTATTTTGTAATCAGTAAATTCAAAAATGGGTTCCTTTGAGAACTGTTGCATTAAACTTAAATGCCAATGCATTTGGCCCAGCATACTTGTTTATATCTATTTGCTTGTACTTTCTATATGACATCAAGCAGTACTTGTCTTCAATGACTAAACTTTGAAGATTTTATTTAAAAACTAATATCAGGGCTGGGGAGATGGCTCAGCAGTTAAGTGCCTACTGCTTAGGCATGAGGTGAAGGCATGAGCTGAAGACTGCAAGTTTGACTCCTCAGAACCCACGTAAAAACCTGGGTATGGCCATGTAGGTCTCTAACTTTAGTCCACAGGTATGACATGGAAGAATCACTGAGAGATAATATCTCTGGGTGGAGGGAGAGAAATAAATGGATCAGTGTTAAGAGAAGGATTTTCTCCCCTGGCTTCTCATGGGGCACAGCATATGCATGGTGTGCACACATCTGCATACATATGTGCATACACCACTCATCGTGTACCACACCACACACACCAAAAAGAGAAAGAAATTATAATGAAAGGACTTGTTTTATTATTACAGTGGTGGTTCCTACCCTGTTCAGAGTGATAAACCTAGATCCATGAAGCATATGTCCTAATAAACAGCATTAAAAATGTAATTGCCAGGGCTGGCAAGAAAGCTCAGTTATAGTAATGTGCTTGCTATGAAAGCACGAGGAACAGAGCTTGGATCCTCAGTACTCACATAAATGCTGGGCATAGTGGCACACAACAGTTATCCTGGCAGTTGGAAGGTGGGATTCTTGGGACAATCTGAAAAATTAGCAGTGAGCTCTCAGTGAGAGCCCTCCTTTCAATAAATAAGGTAGGGAGTGATTGAGAAAGGCAGTGGCATTGACTTCTGGTCTCTGCTCCCTCACTCACATACACACAAACACAGAAAATCCAAAAGAATGTCATAGCCAAAATGATGGTGCAGGCTTTTCTCCAGATTTTGACAGAAACTAAAAAAAAAAAAAAAAAAAAAAAAAAAAAAAAAAAAAAAAAAAGACCTGAGCCTCTTGCACCTTCTTTTGGCCCCAAACATCATGATATCCAGCACAAACTTTCAGGCCTCATAAAGAAATAGTAAATGCAAACTGAAGCATAGTGTGCAATATGATGAAGGTGGGTTGGTGGTGAGAGATTTCTCCTTTTGACAGCTAAAATTTTTAGGCAAAGGGTTTGAGATCCATGGGTGAAATTTGTTAGTGCTTCATGGCATGTACATTGTACAACAGCTGTCAAAGCATAACTGTAATTTGCTTCCTGTCACCAGAAGTCTTGAGTTTTCTGGTTTGAGCTTTTTTGCCTTTTATTTCTGACTCATTAGCCTTTTACTCCAGGGACAGACCTCAAGATTCAAAAGAGCATTTTTTATACCTCTCTTTTGTAGCCAAAATATTATTTGTTTAGCCTAAGTATATAAATTCCAATAGTGAAAAACAATGTTTCCCTCTTTATATCCTCTTTTAAAAAATTGTTCTACTTGTCACCAAATAAAACCTTTAAAAATTTAGTTTAGAAGGTCTATAAATCTATATGAGTCAGGCTGTGTTCAGTTATGAAAGGAAAAGGTTCAGGTTTTCAGTACATGGGCATCTATAAAGGACTTAGGAATGCTTCAAAAGAAGAGTAGGGGGCGAGAGAGATAATGGCTGTGGTGAAGGCCCTTTCCTGCAAAGCCTAATGACCTGGGTTCAATTCCCCAGTACCATGTAAAGCCAGATGCAATAAGTGGCATGTGTACCTGGAGGTTATTTGCAGAGGTTGGAGACCTGGCGTCCCATTCTCTCTCCTTCTCTCTCTCTCCTTGCAAAAAAATAAAGTAAAATATAATTTATAAAAATAATATAAGTTTTAGGAAACACACAAAACATTTCTCATTAAGACAGAGAAAGCTTGGCGTGGTGGCACATGCCTTTAATCCCAGAATTTAGGAGGCAGAGATAGGAAGATTGCTATGAGTTCGAGGCCAGCCTGGGACTACAGAGTGAGATCCAGCTACAGTGAAACCCTATCTCAGAAAACTAAAAAAAAAAAAAAATCGAGTTTATAAAAAAAAAGCACATACTTAAATACTGTAACGGCAGAGGTGGGGATTAGAATTTAGATAGTACCCACCAAAGTCCAATGCACCTAAGAACTTAAGGAGTACCCAAATTCTTGTCTATAAAGTTAAAGAATTAAAATTATAGAACACCAGAGGATAAGGTAAAGTGGGAGACTTTATTTAAAAGAAAATGGAGAGTTATAGAGATCTCCAGCTACCAGTGTGGGAGAGGTTTTAGCAAAATCTATGCTGCTCAGCCAAACAAGCAGAAGAATGAAAGATAACAGAGGTTCATGTGGGAAAAATCTTTAGCCCCCCCCCCTCACCCCAGCCAATTCAAATTGCTTGTTTGCCTCCATGGCCAATCTCTACCCCAGCCACATCAAACATAGACGCTCGCAAATGCCCTCACATTCTTTACATCAAAGCCTTTGAATATTATTTAGAGTTCTTTTCAACTATATGAGGTCACTAATACTGAAACATGTCTTCTCGGGATCAACAGAGCCTTATCTCAGCTCTTAGGGGGCCTAACTCAGGAACTAGTTCAGACTCTTAATGGTTGACAAACTCCTCTGGTCAGTGACTCCAGGTTCTTTGTCTTGCAAATTTAGGAGTGAATCAGGAAAAACTTTATTACAGATAAAAGGCAAGTTTACAGAGAGAGAAAAAAAGCTTATTGTAGAGAGGAAGCAAACTTTACTGTATAGAAAAAGAGCTATTGAGCTCTTGACTCAGGAGAAGCTAGCTTCTTTAAGGAACAAGAGCCCACAGAGAACCAGCAGGTGCCACTCTTCCTTGGCAGGAATGTTAGTCGTGTCTGATCCAGATTTCGCCACAACAGCTTCAGTGCATCCTGCTGCCCACAGTCTAACACACTACCTAGGTGGGCGGGCCTCTGGGGTCCACCCTTTGAATCTACAAACTAATTGAACCTCACAGACCTAATCTGAGTAAAGAATTCACTTTAATGACAATAAAGGCCTGTTCTTGATCTCTCTGCACTCTCTCTGCCCCATCCACATAAATCTGTCCCCCCCCCCCACCAACCCAGCCTGGCTGGATAGAGTAGAGCAGAGAACTGTTTCTTGGCTTAGGTAAATTTTCTACTTGCCTATGCTTTATTATTTGGGGTAACTTCTCACTTAAATTACATATATGATTTTCCTCTGATATCTGAGTCAACCATGTGTGTATTTTCTTTACACTTGGGGCCTACTACCTGTGTTGATACGGGGAAATATTGGCACAGTTATATTTGGTTTTTACCATTGAATTCCCCCCCCCCCCCGTTCGTGTCCTCTAATACAAAAGAATTATACACAGGGACAGAAATAAGTTTATTACACATTTATTCTAGATTAATTAGTTAAGGAGAAGGGGAATTGGATGGGGAAGCCTCCCAGTCACCACGTGGGAAGTTACAGAGTTCTCCAGCCACCAGTGTGGGGAGAACTTGTGGAAAGTTTAATAGAACTTAAGTTGTTCAACTAAATAAGCAGCAGAAGAAAAGAAAATAGAGAGCTCCCATCATTAGAAAGAGAGATTCATGAGGGAAAAAGTCTGGAGCCTGCCCCCACTCCAGCCATTAGCTGTGGTGGGGTTGGCCTTACCTTCCTAGGGCCTGGATCAAAGGTCCCTTCTATGCCATTGCCATTTGTGGGAAGAGGCTGGCTTCTTCTAGGGAAGTTAATTTAAGTTCTTCCCAGGTGAGTCAGAGAGACAGCTGATTGGTTCATATTTGACCAATCAGTTTTTAGCCCTTAGGTTGTAGCTTAGACACCTCCCACTCAAGGAGAGGGGCTGCCTCTGACTGTCACAGTATAATTTCTCTAAACTTGGGACAACCATGGGTATAACTCTCTTTACTATCCATTCTCAAACATCACCACTTACTCTTAATTTTCTTCTGTGGGGAGGCTCAGGGTAGATGTTGTGCCTTCCGCAGGAGTGCACGTTTCTTCTAAATCTCCCTACATAAACTTCTAGGTTCTATCTTCCCTAGAGACCTCCATTTCTTAGATGAACCTCATAAACTACGAGGTTCCACATGTGTGCATGTTTTCTATTTACCATGTGCTTGTGACTCTGCTCCAGACTCTTCCTAATATAAGGTTTGAGAGTAACCGAGACCACCAGGGACCACTTCTGAAGGGAAGAAAGACTTTAATCAGAGAAAGAACACTGAGCTGTGAGCCATCTCCCCAGAGCACAGAAAAAGCTGTCTGGGGAGGTCAGATCTGGGATTATAAGGGGGAAGCGAAACGGAAGTCCAGGAATTCGTCACATATGCTCCCAGGTTGGGGGGAGGGCCCAGGTAGTCACCCAAGCATTGGGACTCCCTAAATCTAGACAGAGACACAGCAGGAGGGGGTTTACCAGAAAGGCTTTATCTGTAACTCCTGTTGGGGTCTGGTATCAACGTTGACATTTCTCTTGAAGCTCACCACATTGGTTCCAGAATTCTTTTCAGGGGAAACTGAGGTGCTGTGGGTGGACTCCATTTTGGAGCCTGAGTTTTGACCTAATGCCTAGATCCCAATTTCCCTTCAATAAATCCTACAATTTGTGATTTCTCCCTAAGTAAACTCAGTAATTCATAATTTACTGGTCTTGAGTCTGTTTTAATCAATCATTTGTTGAAAATAGGACAGGACCCAAAATTGGGTTCATAAACTTAGGATACCCCTCCTGAGCCCCCAAATGTTGCATCGCTACCTCAAAACAACAAAAATACTGGATAAGATATGGAGAAACATAGCTCTGGCCCATGAGGTGTCCATGTGTCTTCTTTCTAATCAGGGAACTGGTCACATTCTTCTTTCCTTGGTGATTGGGCCAGTGCAGGACTTGATGGTGAATGGGAGAAGCAAAATAAAATCAAAGCTAAAAGCATGGGGCTTCATGGGAGCCAGCCAGAACCTGCTGAAACTGGCTCTGTTATTTTCCCCAGAGCCTTGTCCTTCCTCTTATCTTGTCAGCTTGGCTATCTCATACCCAGCTACAAGCCTCATGTTTATCTTTCTCAGTGTTTTTTAAACTTTGCTGTTTTAACTATAATATTTACTTTAACTGTTATATTCCCAAGGCAAGAACAAAAGACAAAACTGCTCATTTTCAAGGTCTCTTCCCCAACTGCCTAACAAGTTTCTTCCACCTATTTTCTGTCACTATTTACACTCCACAGTTCACTGACATGAATGCTCATGTTTATTGCTTTTAATGTCCAGTGCTTCATAACGTTTTGACTTCTCATGATTAGAAATGTCCCCAGAATTTTGGGGGGACTGGGGAGATGGCCTCAGAAGTTACAGGCACATGCTTGCAAAGTCTGCCTGCCCAGGTTCTCTTCCACAGCACCAATGTAAAACCAGATGCACAAAGTAACACATGTGTCTGGAGTTTGTTTGCAGTGGCAAGAGGCCCTGGCACACCCCCCCACAACTCTCTCTCTCTTCTCATATAAAAAAATTTTTAGGGCTGGAGAAATGGCTCAGTGGTTAAGGCACTTGCCTCCAGTGCCTAAGGCCCCCAGTTCAACTCCCCAGGACCCACATAAGCCAGACCCACAAGGTGGTGGCCCTGGTGTGCTCTCTCTCTCTCTCTCTCTCTCTCTCTCTCTCTCTCTCTCTCTCTCTGCTTGAAAAATGAATAAATAAAATATTTTTAAAAAAATTTTTTTAAGGGCCCAGCATTTTAAAAAAAGAAACATGATCTTGCTATGTTGTCCAGGCTGTACCTCATAGTTTTGGGCTCAAGGGATCCTTCCTGCCTCAGTTTCACAAGTAGCTGGTTCTATAGGTGCACGCTATTCATGCCTGGCTGGCTATCTCAACTTCTTGATTCACTAGCCACACAATGTAATCTCATGCTCCCCCCATGAATACTGTTTCAACCATAACTTTACTTAATTTGCTATATTTATTCTGCTTCACAATTGTTTTTCTCATTTGGTACTTAAATATGCAAATATGACTCAAGTTCAAGATATTTATTTCTTAACATTATCCTGTATCAGATCTTAGTTTCTCCTAGCTTATTTCTTTATATATATATTTATTGTCCATAATGAATTACATTATTTAGTGATCAAACAATGAGTTGTTATCCCCAATTCCCCAATGCTCCCCCTCCCCATTCCCAATCAGCTGGATATCCTCCTCCGTGGGCCGTCTGGATCAGTCCTTGTGGCAGGGGACCATGGATAGCCTAGTACTCAGCCCGGTCCTCCTGGTCCAATCTTTTTGTTTTTTAAAAGACATTTTATTTATTTATTTTGAGAGAGAGGTGGAGGGCATACAGAAAGAGGGAATGGGCACGGGCATGCTAGGGCCTCCAGCCACTGCAAACGAACTCCAGATGCATGAGCCATCTTGTGCATCTATTATAGCAAAATGAGTGTGAGCTTGCTGCCTCCTCCCCGTAGTCATTGTTATATTCTGCAGACATTTGTTTGCCCAGTGGCATAGCACGAGGTGAGAAACTACCATAGCTTTGAAGTCCTGTGGGACAAAAGAAGGATTTGCTTTAACTGTGATAAGGAAGTTAGGAAAAGATGAGGCCTGAGGATACCTGGGGAAGATTATCTGAATTTTCTGGAACCCATTGTAAATGTGTGAGTTGCTAGGTGTTTGTAATTTGCATGTCTAATGTCAGGTACACATCTTGGTGCCCTACTATAAAATCTCTTTGTAATCATGTTTCTGGGCCGAGACTTCTCTATGCTTGGACACCCCGGACCCGGGTATAAAATTAAACTCCCCTCTCCTCTTGCTGCAAAGGCTTTGTCTGTTTGTCAGTGGGTATTTCTACAACACATCTGGCTTTCTGTGGGTACTGGGGAATGAAACCCAAGTCAGTCCTTAGGCTTTGCAGGCAAGCACCTTAACTACAGGGCAATCTCTCCAGCCCTTGTTTTGTTTTGCTTTGCAGCTCAGGCTGGCCTCAAATTCTCTATGTATCTCAGGATGCCCTTGAATTCCTGATCATCCTGCCTTCACTTCCCAAGTGCTAGACATACAGGCCTGTGCCATCACACACATCTCCTCCTAATTACATCTGTGATGGTTAGGTTTTGTTGTCAACTTGGATCTTTTTAAATTATATTGGGTAGGTCTCTAAGGATGTTTACAGGAAGGCAGCCTCTCAGCAAGGGGCAGGATGTAAAGGAGCTCAAAGAAGCTGGAAGTAAACATCCTTTCCTGTGTGGGAAGTGCAGGAAGGAAATTCCAGAGACTCAGGAAGCCATTAAGTCTGGGATAGGGCTGCAAGACCCACCCTAAGGCTATATATAAAGGGGAAGAAATTCTCTCTTTGCCTCGACCTCCTCCCTGTTTGCTGTTCTGTGTGTGTGGTGTAGGTGATGGGTTTTTCTCTCTGCTTGGACCTGTGAAAGAGGGCCAGCCTCTTTCGCTGATATGGAACTTCCCCTCAATCTGTAGTTTCAATAAATCCTTTCCTTCCCCAAATTGTGCCTGGTTTAAAGATTCATTTCAGCGGCATGTGGCTGATTGTGGCAACATCTTTGATAAAATGAGAAGGCAGATACCTAACCTCTAAAGCAGCCTATATTGCATGCAGCAGCCTGTTTTAAGCTATTTCTGACATTGAGGAGTTTTCTGTCAGTTTTGTGCTACTTCTCTTTTTTTCTAAAGCACTGGTTACTTGGTATGTGGAGTTCAGTTGAAGACTGAATATATGTTTTGTTAAAATATTAAAATGTCAAGGCAACAGAGAACATTAAACAGAGTTTGCATATGTGGGGTCCTGGGTAACGGCACATACTCATGAGGCCAGCTCTCTAACATTTCAAGGGTCCACTTATCTATCCTTCCACTAAATTAAAAGCTACTCTTCCAATTTAACAATTGACAGGGAAATAAATGCAATGGTCTACAGAGAACTTGATGACGTGTGCTGTTTTTCAATGTTTGCTCACTTTTATTCAAGCAACATGTTGAATATTAGTGAGCCTGGGGCTCTTCTGAAGAGACTGTGTTTGTCTGCCAGGGCACTTCAGTGATTTGCATCATTGTCTGGAAGACCTGAAAAAAAAACCCTTAGTTCTTTACAAGCACTTGAGTACTTGGACTCTTGATTTATAGTTCAAGAGGCATTTGTAGGCAAAGAGATGTTCCATTCTAAAGCTCTCTATTTAGACTTCCCTAGTAGAATTCACAAAAAAATGCAGCATTATTCTAACAGACGATTTTGATTCTATGTCAACCATTAGGGAAGTGGTCCAGATGTCTAAGAATAAAAATGTAAAGATTTGGGAAGAAATGCACCAGGAGAAATACACACCTACACTTATCTTTGCCTGACATGCCTTCCTCTGTAAGATTGCACCAGCAGTCCTTTAAAGGTTTTTTTCCTCAAGGTTCTTACATCCTATTGGATAAGAAGCAAAATTACAGTGGACATGGTGGTACATACCTGTAATCCTAGCACTTGGGAGGGTGAGGAAAAAACTGAGCGTTTGGGCTGGAGATATGGCTCAGTGGTTAAGGTGCGTGCCTGCAAATCCTAACGACCCCAGTTCAATTCCCCAGTACCCACCTAGGCCAGATGTACAAACTGGTACATGCATCTAGAGTTTGTTTGTAGTGGCTAGAGGCCCTGGAATGCCCCCTCCCTCCCTCTCTCTCTCTCTATCTCTCTCTCTCTGTCTCGCACACATGCAAATAAATAAATAATTTTAAAATTAAAAAAATAATTGCGAGTTCAAGGCTAGTCTGAGATACACAGTAGGACCTTGTTAGAAAAGAAAGAACAGAGGTAAGGAAAGAAAAAAGGATGAAAAACCAGAATCATGTAAAATATTTTAATGTATATCAACCCACCTATATAAATTGTTCATATAAGAAATCTGCTTTAAAGGACATAAAATAGCTTATTTTATGGCCTAGTACCATGGATTTAAGTAACATGAACAACATGATCTGAAATGAAAGCAGTTAAAGTATAAATTTTTACAGTCAATGATCAGAGACAGTTACAAATACATTCAATAATTACTTTGCTGGTGGCATTAGGTAAGCAGGCTATACCAAGCCCAGGAAATCTTTCATGTGTTACAGCATTTGTGCAGACTAGTGTTTGCTAAATTTAACAATACATTCAAAGGTTAAAGATAAAAGGCAATTTTTCATGCAAGCACCTTTTACCCCTGAGCCATCTCTCAAACCCAAATGGGGATTTTTCTAAAGGGCCTAAAGTAGTCCAAGATCGTTCTGGCTTTTCATCTGCAGCACTTTAACTCTAAAATCACAAATCTATTCAGCTAAGATTGAGAGAGAGAAATTTTTTGGAAGACACACATACAAACACAGGTACACGCATCAGGAGGCAACAAGAACACTTACTGATATGCCAGGTGTTCTATTCACATTAAAGTGCATGTTAACTTTTCTCCACTTATTAAATCAAGTCATATCACTTAATTATCTACACATAATAACAGTGCATGCTCAGATCAGTTCTAGAATCTGCTTAAAATCATACAGTTAGCAAAATGAACTGGAGATTTTATGACTTTAGAACTAACATATCAAATCCCCATACATTTTTGGTGTTAAGAATTCAGTGGTTCAATGTATCAGAGACTGAAATTGAAACAAAATTTATTAATCCTGTTAGTTTACATAAATAAGCACGTAGCTTTTTATCATCATTTGCAACCTTCAACACATATCACTGGGTTCGAGAGAGGCTAGCAATTTCATTAACAATTGACCACAAAAGAGCAGAAGAGAAAAAAGATAAGAGTTGCTTGGAGCCTCGGCCCACGGCGGATTCGGGATCAGCGGTCGCCCCGAGTGCGCAGCCGCGGTTGCCTTGGAGACCGCGCCGGAAGCTGCGCCGCCGGAGCGGGAGGAGGAGGAGGACGCGGCCGGAGCCATGGAGTTGGCCGTTGCCGGGGCGGCAGGTGTCTCGCGGGATGGCGGCCTGCGGGGAGGAGGGTGTCTGGGTCTGCGGGGCTGGACTTGGGGCCACGAGGCTCCCTGGAGGCTGAGACCTGGGCTCAGGTAGGAAAGGATGGCTGCGAACCCCTCCTGGGCCAAGACTACAGCGGCTGAAGGCCAAAGGCCCCGGGTCCGCAGGCGCTGCCTCTTGGTTTTAGAAAAGTTTAGAGTTACGGAAAAACAGCGCATTTGTTCAGAGGGTTTTTTTCTGTCCCAGTATCTAAGCAATATAGTGCCTTGTGTTTATCTACCTTGTTTGCAACTAAAGTCAGAAACCACTTCTGTTACTTCCGTTCCCACCCATGACAAGCTTGTATTTTTATATTTGGTTACTTGCTTTTGTAATACAGAGTCTTGAACTGGGACCTAGGGCATGGACAAGAGCCTGCTCCTAATTTTAAAAATCAAATATTCAGTTTTTCAACTTAGTGGCTATTTATTGGTAGCCCGTTCAAGGCACCTGGCACTTAGCCCTAAAACTGAAATTTGTGTTCTCCTATGGGAGCTAAATTTAGTTCACTGGATCACAGGTTTTCTTTTGTTATTTTGTATTTTAGATGATTTTTTTCAATTTAAGTACAGATCACTCTGAATAATTTTCAAGCACATTGCAAATCAACATTGTTGCTTCTATTTTTTATGTTTCTATAAATTTCTGGTAGTAGTAGCTTTTGTACCATCCATTATTAATCAAGATTTTCCCCCTCAAACTACTTTGAAATAAGTGTAGTACCCAAAGATGAGTCAACAGGACTGAGGACCTTACTGTACATGGAGTTTCATGTTTTGTAGCATCTCCCCGGGTGGAAGAGGGTTCTGTCTTCTCTTACAAATACAATGTTTTCAAGCACTGCTAGTTACAGATGAGAAGCAGCCTGCTCAATATGTGTTTCTTTCTCTTTGCTTGTTGTCCAGCAGTTCATGATGAAGTGGTGCATATGCGAATTTCTTCATCCAGAGTTATAGTACATGTGGATCTAGATTGCTTTTATGCGCAAGTAGAAATGATCTCACATCCAGAGTTAAAGGGAAAACCATTAGGTAATGAATGTGTTGATAGTGTGTTTTGTTGTGTGATGATAGAATTAACTTCTCATATGACTCTTTTCTGACTTATTAACCTTATGAAGACATATCTAGAAGCTGTTCTTCTGTACTTGAAAGGCAAACTTCCCAAGCCTGAATTAATAACCTTGAATATGAACTGATGTTACTTTTCCTAATAGAAGACGATTTTCCGCCTGAAGTTTCCACCCTACCAGGCAACTCCAAGACAATTTTGTTTGAGAGATCTCTTTTCTGCAACTCGATTAGTTTGGTTTTATAAATCCCAATCCAGCCTGTTGATTCTTTGAATAAAGGGATGACTAGTTTTGAGTTCATGAAGGTAAAGGTGAAGCTAGGATCTTTAAACATGCCTAAAATGTGAAGGATTCAGGATTAGAGAACCAAACTATTACTCCCTCCCTTCCCACAGACATTTCTAATTAGCATTGTAACACAAGATGCCCAGTAGTTAATTCTTAGTGAAAGATATTGTGAGATTAGGAAGTACAAATAAGTGATTGTCTTGAAGTGAGGCTTTTTCATGCTGAGTAACCTTTTATTTACAAATACATGACCATCTGAGTTTGTGGCATACAGTGGGGCAGGTTCAGATAGTGTAATTCTGTATTAGAAGACCCTTTAAGGAATTTACCATCCTGAAATAAAAAAATATAGTTCACTGATGAATCTTAAATTATTACCTTTGATACAATGTCTATACTTGTGGCCACAATCTGATTTATATATAGATATCTGCAAATGATTGTTTCTTTGTCCTGCTTGTAATGTCAGATTTTTAAATGTAATGAGAATAGGCATAGTTTTTTTTTCTTTCTCACAGTTGCATCTCACATGACTTGCTTTTATAGTGACATGATATCAACTTGTATAAAAAAATTAAAGCAAACAATTTTAGCAGTGTATTCTATAGGTGATTATAATGTCATTTTTAGCAGAGCTGGTGATTGAACTCAGGGCTAATCAAGTCCTTGCAGGCCCTAATATTTGAGTGGCAAGTGCTCTTTTCTGCTGAGCCATCTCCCCCAGCCCTCTTAATATCTTGATGGAGGTTGTATATCTCAACTGAGACAGCTTTTCTTTCTTATCAAACCCCATTGTGATCTGGTTAAGTGGTACAAGTCTGAAATTCCAGTACTTGCACTTGGGAGGCAGAGACAGAAGGATTGCAACTTAGAGACCAATTTGGGATTTATAGCAAGTTCAAAACGAACCTGGAAAAAAGAAAAAAGACCAAAAGAAGCCCCTTGGGATGTTGCCTAGCATGTGTGAAGTCCTGGGTTTGACTCACTGCAAACAGCAGCAGCAGCAGCAAAACCCAACATGACCACCTATGCAATTGTAGTATGAAACTAGTAAGCTATGTTTTAAGGTGTTCAATACTGCTTACTTTCCTTATAAAATGTTCATTTTTTATAGGTGTTCTACAGAAATATTTGGTGGTTACTTGCAACTATGAAGCTAGGAAACTTGGAGTTAAGAAACTAATGAATGTCAGAGATGCAAAAGAAAAGTGTCCACAGCTGGTGTTAGTTAATGGAGAAGACTTGACCCGTTACAGAGAGATGTCATATAAGGTTACAGGTACAAGTTATAGGCAACATACTTTTAGTATGTTTATATAGGATACCTATTCACTACAAAAACCTTTAAAACATGCCACACACCAAGGTCCTTTTCCTCAATAGCTTTTTTTTGTTTGTTTTCGAGGTAGGGTCTTACTCTAGCCCAGGCTGACCTGGAACTCCCTCTGTAGTCCCAGGCTGACCTTGAACTCACAGTGATCCTCTACCTCAGTCTCTTGAGTGCTGGGAAAAAAAGTATGCATGCATCACCACATCTGGCTCTTCAATAGCTTTTAAAAAATATTTATTTATATGTAGGTGTGTGTATATGGTGCATCAAGGTTTCTTGCCACTGCAAATGAAAACCAAACTTTTTTTTTTTTTTCCCCAGTTTTTGTGTTTGGCTTTCTGTGTGTCTGGGGGATTGAACTTGTGCTGACAGGCTTTACAAGCAAGCACCTTTAACTGTTGAGCCATCTCACCAGCTAGGAAGTTGAATTTTTAAATGTTATTCTGTTTTGCCTTTTGTAAATGTGTAGAAAATATAGCTAAAATATATTATTGTTTTTACTTTCATAATTTATAACTTATTCTTTGGCATCCACTTGAAGATTATAACTACTATAAGCATTGATTTCTTTCTTTTTTTCAAGTATTAGTTTTTTAAATTTAGTATATTGGAGTTAAGGAATTAGAGGTGTGGGAGAAGATTTAGTTAGCTATATTGCTATGAGTAATTGCCCAAGAATTTTTTTGTTTCTTTTTTTTTTTTCCTAGGTAGAATCTTGCTCTATCCCAGGCTGACCTGGAATTCACTATATAGTCTCAGGGTGGCCTCTGCCTACCCTACCTCTGTGCCACCACACCTAGCAAGTATTTAATTTTTGAATATGTTTTGTTGGAAAATATTACCTCTAATTTAAATATGTGGTACAGGGGTAAAAAGACTGTTAACTGAGGATTTTAACAAAGATTGTGGAGTTGTGATACCTATGCATCATATATAAGATACGCATATGTTTATATGTACATATACATATAATCTTTGATGATATTTTAGGCATTAAAGGATTAAATCTGTTTTAACCATAACTTAATTGTATCTGTTATCTGGTATAATTTCAATTTAGAATTGTTGGAGGAATTTAGTCCAGTTGTTGAGAGACTTGGATTTGATGAAAATTTTGTGGATCTAACAGAAATGGTTGAGAAGAGACTCCAACAGCTTCAAAGTGATGAACTCCCTTCACTGGCTGTGTGTGGCCATGTATACAATAACCAGTGTGAGTGGTTCTTAATCATTCCCTTTAGTGGCTATAAGTACATAAATAGCTGATGTTCAATGGTCATAGTTATTCTGAAGATTTGTGACTTTTTTTAGAAGGATATTTGTATTTTGTCATTAAGAAAGTCAATTTAGGCTGATGGTGTTTCCAGAGCTATTTGCATTTGGAAGTAAGCTGTAGTAAACACCAGCAAGTGTCTGCTGGAGAATCCTACATTCAACTACATACCAAGATGCTCAAGAGTTTCTTGTCTTTTTCAGTGCTTCCTCTGATTACCTTTTTTTGGGGGGGGGGTGTTTCGAGGTAGGGTCTCGCTCTAGCTCAGGTTGACCTGGAATTTACTATGTAGTTTCTGAGTGGTCTTGAACTCATGGTGATCCTCCTAACTCTGCCTTCTGAGTGCTGGGATTAAAGGCATGTACTGCCATGCCCAGCTTGATCCCTATTTTGAGGGCTGGCCATCAGCCTCCAGTATAGTTTCTGCCAAAGAAAATGGTAATCTACCATGTCTAGGAGACATGGAACTTCTCGTGTGTCTTTTGTACTTGTGTTCTTTGGTCAATTACTTGGGCTAGGAATGAAAGACTCCAAATATATTTCTGTATGATTTTAAAAGTTAGCTCAGCCGGGTGTGGTGGTGCATGTCTTTAATCCCAGCACTCAGGAGGCAGAGGTAGGAGGATTGCTGTGAGTTCAAGGCCACCCTGAGACAACATAGTGAATTCCAGGTCAGCCTGACTAGAGCAAGACCCTACCTCAAAAAAAAAAAAAAAAAAAAAAAAAAAAAAAAAAAAAAAAAAAAAAAAAAAAAAAAAAAAAAAAAAAAAAAAAAAAAAAAAGCTCAGAGTTAGGTTAGGACATATTAGTGTATAGAGAGTTAGGTTTTACATTTCAAATAAAAAAATGTCAAATTACTAATTTTTCCTATTCCACAGAAGATTTTGATGCATTTTCTTTCAAACTTGCAGAAAAACTGGTAGGATCATAGAGTGAACACCCTATCTATCCTCTTTTGTAGATGTGCCAGTTATCATTTTGCCACATTTATTTTATCATGATTTCTCTTTGGAAAGGAAGGTTGATTGATGAACTTTCAGGAAGTAAATAGCAGACATCATTGCATTTTCCTAAATACTTCTATCATGAGACCAAAGGATAAGGATAGTTCCATATAACAACTTTGGTATTATTTTATACTGAAGAAAATTTATTTCTATATAACTTTTTAAACATTTTATAAAATATCCCTTAAACTGTGAACAAGTCAGAAATTGTTTCTAGAAGCATATACAACTAGTGCATTAAGTTTAGATTTGGATCTTTGAAGCTGTTAGCTCCTTATTATAAAATACCTTTATGTTTATTTAGGGGTAGATGTGAATAGAAGATCCATTAATGTCATGAGTTTTTTAAATATATATTATCCAAAATTAGATACATTGTATGGGCAAATATTGGGTTGGTATCCCCATTTCCCTTCTCCCTGTGCCCAATCCAGTGGGTATCCTACTCGGTGGATACTGAATCAATCCATTGAGTAGGGGGTTATGGATAGTACAGGAGGCTTCCAGGTTCCTCCCCAACTTTGTGTGTTGTTGTTGAGGGGGGCAGTGTCTCTGAATGATCTACCCCTCCATGGCTCTTACATTCTTTCCGTCCCCTCTTCCGTTCCCTGAGTCCTGGTGGGTGAGTTTTAAGTCTGCTTTATTGTTGAGATCTTAAGATGCTTCGTATCTGCTTTGGGATGTGTTGGAAATCCATATCTGTCCTGTTGACTTATCCTAGGTTGACTGATTGGCTGTGGTTATAGGTCTCTTGCTTATCCCGTCACTCTCTAAAGGGTTTCATTTGGGGCCTACATGATAGGCCTGTGGTGGTT
>PVHP010037325.1:0-17391 GCA_004024765.1 Zapus hudsonius
CTGCTGTTGTGTGACTCGGTGATACGAATACGGATAATGGTTCCTCTCACTTTAATGAGAGCTGTGCGTGCTCATGACGCCGAGGATGTATGGGCTTGTGATTGAAAGCCCATCTGGAGATGAATCAAAGTGAGTTCAAAGCCAAAGTTGGGCATCGACTGTCACGTGACTTCCGGAAGGTTACTTAGCCATTCAGAGCCTCATCTATCAAATGAGAATAATTGTAATGGAGCCAATTTCCTAGGGATTGCTGAGAAGATTAAATACTGTCCTGCCTGTGAAACCTGGAATCCATAAAACATTCGGTAAAATTAGCATCATGGTGATGGTGAGGGTGAGATGCTCGTGGAGATAATAGCACTGATGAGTCCCTTGATGAGGCAATTAAAGATCATTTATTGGTGATATCACCTCGGTGATTGTGATAAAGCTATTGATAGTGAAGAGTTTGATCACTGTGATTACACTTATGATCAATGACAACGGCGTGGAGATGTGTTAAAAGCGCTAATCTGGGCACCAGACAGCTAGGGTTCAATTTCCAGCCCTGCCTCCTATATTTTGTGTAACCTTGGCCTCCTCACAGCCCGTGAAGGCTAGAAGGCCACTTGGAGCCCATACAACCTGCCTCCTCAGTTAACAGATGAGGCAATTCCCATCCAGAGAGATGAGGTGAGAGGCTACAGCTCCCCAATCCGTCCCTCTCCTTCTTGGCTGCACCCTGTCTCTCAGATGGATTCCTTTGCTCTGTGTATGTGTGCAAGCGTGCACATGTGTGTTGTAGACGTCCCTGAGCATGTTTGTGAGTGTGTGTGTGCATGTACGTGCATACACATGTCCGTTCTGGACACTTTCCCAGCAGCAGAGCCAACCCACAAGTGAAATTTGCAAAAAGCCATTTTGTAAGAAGTCAGGCTCTGGGTGTCCTTCTGTCCTCTTTCCTCAGACAAGCGGGAGCTGAGGATCGCTACGGATTGGCTGTGGCCGGGCGAGGGGTTGAAATGGGGAATATTTGCCTAGTTTTTAATGTCTGGTGTCTATAGCTTGCACTTCCATCATTCTATTATATAGACGACAGGCAGGCCCAAGCCACAGAGAAGAAACAAATTGCCTAATAAATCAAGGCCCAGGATCTCAAGTGGACAGTGTTATTAGACTAAGGGAAGGGGGAAGCTAAGTGATAGGTAGGGCTGCCGTGAAAATGGTCCAAACAGGGACTCATCTGTCTATTTCTCCATAAATAATTACACACCACTGATATGCATCTGAGACAGAACATGATATGTTATTATTAACTAAACAGTGGGAGGGAGGATGTGGCAGGCAGGAGAGAGAGAGAGAGAGAGAGAGAGCCAGGAACGCAGCAGCGTGTCTGATACCAGCTTTGGGAAAGGCAGAAGGGGACACAATGACCTAAGTCTCAGGAGTTCAAAGGGCCCAGGACCCTTACTGTGGGCAGATGCAAAAAGCAAAACAATCTGGAGCAGAAGATGAGGGGAAGGGTGAGCTGACATGTTAATTCCAGGTTGGGGGCCTGATCCTGTTCATCCTTCATCTTCTCAGAGTTCTGTGAGAGGCCACTGAAACCGTGTCATAGTCAGCTTCAGGTGCTGGGATGAACTTCCAAACCAGGCACAGTTTAGAGGAGGAAGGGATTTATTTTAGGCGTATAGATCCAGGGGAAGTTCCATAATGGGGGGGGGGGTGGTGAAAACGGGCTCCTTTTCATAGATCCAAGCACAGAGAGAACCACCAGCACCTCAGACAAGCTCAGAACCTCAGAAAAGAGCAGGAACTCCAGGCACAACTTAAGTACTCTGCATACCTTAGGCTGGATTCCAGATCTGGCTGGAAGACACGTTTGGACTGGACTCCCTGGATCCGCCCCCCCTCCCAGTGACCAGACAGACAGCTGGAAATCCAAGTTTTAATAAAAACACCTCAGTTCTTGAGAGATGGTTCAGTGGTTAAGGCGCCTGCCTTCAGAGTCTAACCACCTGGGTTTGATTCCCCAGGACCCACATAAAGCCAGATGCACAAAGTGGTGCATGCATCTGGAGTTTGTTTGCAGTGGCTGGAGGCCCTAGTGTGCCTATTCTCTCTCTCTCTCTCTCTCTGCAAATAATTAAAAATGATAAAAAGAAAACACCTCAGTCTATTGGGAGACATTCAAACTGCCATAAACCATATTGCTGGACTCAAAATCCCAGTGTTGTGACATCCTAGGCAAGTGACTAACCCTCTCGGAATCTCCGTCCCCTCCTCTGGAGACTGGGTAGGCTCAGGATAGCACTTGCTCTATCGAGTTGCTATGGTGAGCGACAACCAGTGCTTGCAAATCACCGTAGAAGGGTGTCTGGCACAGAGTGACCACGACCCAATAAGCCTATGCTACATACATCACCTTCCCTATTTTGCAAGCAGGAAGATTCTAGAAGTGCCATGCCCAAGCAAAACCTAAGCAAAGGGGGCATTCAGGTCTGTAGTAAACTAACTCTAAAATTCATTTTTCCCTTATCTTAGGGGAAGGCAAATTTTGTCTTTAAAGGGCAAGAAAGTAAATATTTTAGGCTCTTTTACAGTTACATAGCTATAGCTTAAAAGCAGCCATAGATGATGCATGAAAAAATCGGGCTACTGTGTCAATAAAACTTTATTCATGGCCAGGCATGGTGGCGCACGCCTTTAATCCCAGCACTCAGGAGGCAGAGGTAGGAGGATCACCATGAGTTCAAGGCCACCGTGAGACTACATAGTGAATTCCAGGTCAGCCTGGCCTAGAGTGAGACCCTACTTCGAAAAACCAAAAACATATATATATATAACATATATATATATATAACTTTATTTATATAGCAGCAGGCAGGATTTGATGGCAGTTTGTAGCTAATGCTGTCCCACACCACTCCGACGACTTGCTTCAATGACTTCCTGCTCCAAAAAGCATTTTTAAATATCTGGAAACTGTACAGTCATAGATCAGCATCGTTCTCTTCCCTGTCACACAAGCCCTCTGGAAGGCACAGTTCTCAAAGGCCTCTGCTTCCCTGGGCTCTATGCTCCTGCATGAGGTGGGCAGAGCACCAGGCACCAGGCACCGAGCAAGAGAGCCTTGAGGAGGCTGCATTGTAGGGGAAACGGAGCCAGGAAGCAGTCCCTGCCCCAGCAATCCTCTGTGGGCTTTGCCTAGAAACCCCATGACAATCCTTTGTGGGCTGTTAATAAGCAAGTTGAACCCTGTAATCACCTACTGCTTAGCTTCCTGGCTTTAATTTCCATGGAGGCTGGAGAAAACAGTGGCTAAGGAGTTTTCTTCTAGACAATAGCCACAAACATCTCCCCCTTCCCCCAGACATCACTGAGTGGGGGCTTGGCACTGCCCCATCTCGTTAAGCCTTTCAGCTCCCCACACAGGCCCAAGGGGCTGAGCTATGCCTGGGGTGTATGTGTGAGAGGGAGGACACATTGCCCCGGAAACCTGCCAGCATGATTCCAAACCAGTAACAAAAGTAGCCCCGCATGCCTCCAGAGCCCTCTCAGAAAGCCTTACTCAGAAAACGTTGGAGACCCTAAGGGCTTCTTCCCACCCACAGCCCCCTGACTTCCCGACCCTCCCATTCAGGGACAACAGACAGCCCCCTCCCCACGTGACTTCATCCAGCCTCCTCACTTCGGCCCTCCTCCAGAAAGATAATAAGCACTTATTACGTTTCATCATCGAAGCCGAGATTTGCCATGGCAGATAATTTAGTATTTCGGCAGAAGAGATTGCCTTTGGTTCAGCCTCAGTGGCCCGAGGGCTCCCTGCTCTGTTAAGAAGCCTCACCCTGGTGAGCTCCTGGCTGTGGGAACTCCCCTGGGGTGGAGGCGGGGTGCTTACATATTCATTTCAGCTGTCTAATAAAAAGTCACAAACAAAAAAACAAACAAATGCAACCTGCAAGTCTGTACCCAGTGTCTCCCTTGGAATCAGAGAGCTGCGCCCTCCCTGGCTGTGGGTTTTGAGCAGATAACTGGCCTGGAGTCTCCATCTCCACCTATAACATGGATGGGAAGGATCTGGAAGATGCCCCCCAGCTCTGGCCTGGGCTGTGCAGTGTACCTAAGTTTTCTCATCTGTAGAGTGGGCTTCCCATCTCTGCCCTGCGCACCTGCCTATCTGCAATCCTGGAAGGACTGAAGTGAGAAGCGGTGATAACTGCATCTGTAATGTTAGACAATAGAGAGGAGGGGCTGGAGAGATGGCTCAGCGGTAACTGTGCTTGGGGTGTGATCATGAGGTCCTAAGTTTGATCTCCAGCACCCACATAAAAAGCTGGACATGGTCCCACATGCCCAAAACCCCAATGCTGAGTGAGGAAGCAGAGACAGGAAGATCTCCAGGGCTTACTGGTTAGCCAGTCCAACAACAACAAAATAGCGTGAGCTCTAGGCTCAGTGAGAGACTCTGTCTCAGAGAATTAAGGCTTCTGCACACATACGATCAAGGCACATACATCTGCACATACATGTATACCACCCATACACCACACCAAAAAACAAAACAAAACTATGCAGTGTAGTGGAATTGTGTCTTAATCAGATGGAAACCTTAGGATCAATCAGGAGAAGGTTTGAATGCTGGCTTGCCCACAGTCCTTTCACTGTGTGCATCGTGGCCAAGGAAGGACCTTTAAGAGGTAGCTGGAGGTTGGGAATGAAGTTGAAACTTCAGGTGGGCCTTTGATTGTGGCATAGAGGTCAAGAGTAACACAGTGGCTTGTCAGAGCCCAGACCTGGACCCTGGGACAGGGTGCCAGGGAAGTGACATTCCAAAGCTTTTCTGATCTTCAAGCCCCGTGGATTCCTTCAACCAATTGTCCCTTCCTGAGTATCCATGGAGGGGTAGACCCTCGACCAAGTGCTTGGAAAATAGATACAACTCTGTCTCTGCTTTGAACAGGCGAGTAAGTGTGTTCCAGAGCAGAGGGGCCCAGAAGAGGGAGGCAATGGGTGGTAGGCTTGGAGAGAGGCCATGGGAGCAGTGATATGTGACCTCGAGGTGCTTGGGCGCATTACTCCTACTTCCTGGACATCAGCCTCCCTCTGCATCCAACAGTAAAGCTCAACTCTCCCCGCAGCTCACCAGTGAAGGAACAGAGCTTTAAGACATCAGCATGAGCTGGTGCGGTGGCACATGCCTTTAATCCCAGCAAGAGGCAGAGGTAGGAGGGTTGCCCTGAGTTCAAGACCAGCCAGGGGCAGAGTGAGGCCTTATCTCAAAATAAAATAAGAAGTTAAAATGATAGATAGCTAGATGTAAGGGATGGCATTATGACAGCCAAAGACAGATTGGTTACCTCTGGGTGGCCTCAGGATCACCTGAGCACCCACAGCCCACCCTGGGCCAGCCTGGCCACTGGTCTCAAACTCTAGGCATCTCTTTCCCTAGGCACCACAGGGTTCATATTCCACAAAGCCAGAATCTTAGCACTGAAGCAAATTCCAGAAGTGCATAAAAAACCCTGGGTCCCCTAGTCTAAGCCCTGGCTTTGGGGTTGGAGGGGGGGCAGTCCCAAGATAAAGGACTTAACCCCAGCTTGTTCACCCATCGTGCTGGTGAAGAGGTGAGAGTCTAGGTTTCCTGTCCCTACATGCATTTCTCCCAAGCCCCCCTTCCCCCAACCCCGTCTGTCCCAGGCCAGACCTCCTTCTGTCTCTGGCTTGCAATGAATTACATCGTGTGTAATTGATAAATTATGCAAAAGGGTGCCTGGCAGTTTTCTGAAATGTTGGGTAGCTTCAAGGCAGCCCCTGGGGACACAGCCTAATTTCATGGAAACCTCACACTCTGTCTGGCCTGTTTTGCGTAAGTCAGATTGATCTAACAAGACTCTAGGGAGTTAACGTGATTTCTAATTTTATTCTCTAGGTGAGCTGAATGAGAGATCACGGTGAAGAGAATGCGTCTGGGGCGGACAGGGGTCTGGCAATGGGAAGTCATGTCTGCCATCAGCCTAATGCATCGCTTCCCAGACTCCCTGATTCAGAATTGCAGGCTTCTCCCCTTTGTGGGCGGGTGCCGTATCCAGTAAAGGGAAGAGCCATCGACCCCACCCCAGAGCTGTGCAGGAAGAAGCATATCTGGACCAAAAGGCACTCACTGGCTGTCCTTTCTGCTGAGGCCACTACTCCAGCCTGGCCTCACGGGGTAGCAACTTTGTCCTCAAATGTTCCAAATAAAACTCACCCAGCCCCTCCTCTCAACGGTCAGTGACTAAGCTAAGTGACAGACCAGACCATTCATGGGGATTTGGCTGCGTGTTAAGACCCCAAAGGAAGGGCATGCCTTCTATATCTGGGGTCAGGGTCAGTTTCAGTGCACAAAGGTATACGAGAGGTATGCACATCAATCGTGCGCCAGACACAGTCCTGCTCACGGCCACTCGGGAGAGGTAGGTGTGACTGTCTCAGGGCAATGAAGTCCCTGGTTCAAAGTCACAGAGCTGCTCAGTGACAGAGGCTAAGATTCAAACTCAGGTCTCTCTGGTGTACCAAAACCTTCACTTGGTCCCCTGAGAATGGGCAGGTGGTGAGAGCAGGGGACAGAAGTGGAGGGGCATTGATGCCCACCCAAGCTATTAACATGTCCATCGAGTGTCTGCTTGGCCACACTCCTTACACACATGGAGGTATGTGGCTTCCTTCTTAAAGATGGACTGTCATTTCATTGTTTTAAATTTTTTATTGACAGTTTTCATACGTGTACATAATATATGATTATAATGTTTTAGTTTAAACTATACAAGATCCCTGATCCAACACACAGACACACACACACACACAAATAAAGTAAAGCGAAACTTGCAAAACTTGGCCACGCAACCAGAGAGAAATCAGAGAGGCTGCAGGGTATCCTGGCCTGATCCTGGGAGTGAGGAGGAGACTCAAACCATGGGGTGGGAGGTGGGGTGGAGGGGGGAACTGCTAATTCTGCTTATACCCTCAAAGCATTCAGCAATGATGACCAGGCTTGCTTTGCCTGCCAAATTCAGTTGAAGAAAGGCCATTCCCAGCATTCCCTGGGCTTGTGTGAAGTCCAACCACAAAGTCAGTGGCAATCACAGGGCATGCGTGTATTAGGAAAGTACTGTGTTGCACATTTCCCAGAGCGGGGACCTTGCATCCTTCGGAGCTCCGTCACTGCTGTCTAAGGCCACTGTCATTCCCACAACTTGCTGAGGCACTTCGAACGTGTTCCACGTGGCTGCCACCACCTCTTTATTGGAGGGAGCTAATAAATAATATCTTCCTCCCCTTCTGAATCCAGAAGACAACCAGCAAGAGCCTAGGAGGCAGATGACAGAGACGCAAACGTCAGCCTTATGACCAGGTTGGATGGAGGTCATGGCTTAAAGGGGTTGCCACAGTGACTTTCTTAATGCTTCTTCCTGAGAACCCCACCACGACCAAAATTGAACCCCTTGTCCCTGAAAAGGCAGCCCAGCTAAGTGGATCACAGGGCACACAAATGCCAGGGTGCCCTCTCTCCATAGGCTGGGGCCAGGGCCAGAAAGGTCAAGTGGATACAGACAGTCCCACTCCCAGACGCCACAGCACTGCCTCCAGAAAGATTCATCTCCAGAGAAACAGTGGTGGGGAAGACTGTCCTAAGGTGGTCAACCATCCGCGTGGGTCCCAGACTATGTCAATTTCAGCACTAAAATGTCCCAAGAAACTTCTCCATCCCTGCCAACTAGGGAGTGGTGCCCCTCCCAAGTGACCTCTAAAGTCTAAAGATCCCACCCAATCCATACACTGGGTCTCATTAGAGGTTTCTTGCCCTAAGTCCCAGCCTCCCAATGAAGGTCTAGTCCAGCTGTTAAGACGGGCTACTGTCTCCTGAGGCTTGAGACTCCAATCTCTCTGTTGATGCCCACTGTGACCTCTGAGGATCCCTCAAAGTTTGGACAAGGTCAGGTCCCCAACCTTCTACCTTCCCCTGGTGTCACCCAGGAAACCCTTTCCTGAGCCATCCCCTTACAGTGGGCTGTGCCCCTTATACAGACACTATCCTTCTACCATCATGGTGACCATAATCTTAATGTCCTCTGCTTAGACAGCACCCAAAGGTGACATCCTTCATCTCCTGTGAGTGTCCTGACCATCCATGGCAGACAGAACAGGGCAGAGTTCATCTTAAGGTGACTTCGCCATAGCTCTCAGTGTCACCACTCATAAGGTTCTCAGTGGCTACTGTCCCTATCCCCAAGGTGGAGGGATGGAAGACAGAAAGCAACTTGGCAGAAAGACAGTATCTTTTTTCCAGCTGGAGTCTCGCTCTGGCCTAGGCTGACCTGGAATTCATCATGTAATCTTAGGGTGGCCTCAAACTCATGGTGATCCTCCTACCTCTGCCTCCGGAGTGCTGGGATTAAAGATGTGCCACCAAGCCCACCCCAAGGACAATACTTTTTATAATGTGTATTTTCATGGATGGATGAATACATATGAGGTGTATGTGTGTGAATGGCTGTGCACCCGTGGAGGTCTGAGGACAACCTTGGGGTGTTTGTCCTCTCCCTCCACCCTGCTTGAGACAAGGACTCCTTTGTTCCTTTGTTTTTGCTGCTTCACCTCAGGTATGACAGTCTAGCTGACCTGTCAACTTCCAGATTCTCCTGTTTCTGCCTCCCATTACCATAGGGGATCACAGATGCATATGCCACTTTGTGTGAGGCTTTATATGGGCACTGGGGAGTAGAACTTGGGCCACTAAATAGGCTGTCAAGCAAGTGCCTCTCTTCAGCTCCCAGGGGGGGGCAAGTTACTAGGAAAATCATCTTCCCTCGGTGATGTGAGCAAAGCCATGAGTGGGTAGTGCTGCCCTGAGCTAACCTTTCCCCATCTTGTAAGAGAGGCATGGGGGGAGGGGGAGTGCCATGTTTTGCCCAAGACCATAATGGCTTCTCTTACCACTGACCCTAGGTCCCAAATGTGAAAGTTGCCAGAAGTGGTGACTCACACCTTCAATCTCAGCCCTGTAGGAGAATCATGGTGAGTTCCAGGTCAGCCTGGGCTAGAGTGAGCCCCTGCCTCAAAGAAACCAAAAACTAAAATAAAATATAAAGAAAAGAAAAGAAAGTTGATCATGTCCGGTTGGTAGGACAAGGTCGTCTGTGATATTCCCTGTTGCATGTATTTGTGGACAATATAGTCTAAAATAAAGCCTGATTCAATCCAGTGTGGACCACAGCAGAGATAATTTGTGTGGGAATGGGAGTCTAGGGCACACAGAGTACACACACACACACACACACACACACACACGCACGCACGCACGCACGCACGCACGCACGCACACACACACACACACACACACACACACACACACACACACACACCCCTTTGTCCTGCCTTCCTTCTGCCTGGAACAGGACAGTCACGTGACCCAAATTCCAAACCATTATGAAGGCCTTCTGGAGCTCAGGCCATGCTGAGTGAATGGCACTGGAATTCCAGCTCGGGAGGCATCTGAGTCAGCAAGAAGGCTCACTTGAGCAAATAGAAGCCAGTGGCCTTCTGGAAGCAGCAGGTGCTTCCTCAGAGCCAGGAAACACTGGCGGACTGGGCGGAGCAGGAGCCAAGCAGGGTTCAGCAAGAATACTTCCCACTGCCTACTTCCCACTGCCTGCCAACAGAGGCTTCTGGAAACCTTGCCTACTCTGCTCCACCCACCTTTTCTTTGATGTTCATTTGCATATTTGGCTCTCTGCCACCATCTAGACTCCTGGGAGCCCCAGAGCCAGAAATCCCATGTCCTCTGTCAGGGGGGTACCTCAGATCAGCTCCTCCTCCCTCCCTGGCTCTCAGCCTGTCTGTCTCCTGTCTTAGCCCTGTGATCTTTGGAATCTACACACTCCACATATTCCCTATCTTCCTCTGTGATTCTTTATTTTTTTATATTTATTTATTTGCAAGCAGAGAGAAGAGAGACAGACAGAACAGGTGTGCCAGGGCCTCCAGCTGCTGCAAATAAACTCCAGACACATGCACTACTTTGTGCATCTGGCTTTGCATGGGTACTGGGGACTCAAACCTGGGTCATTAGGCTTTGCAGGCAAGTGCCTTAACCACTTAGCCATCTCTCCAGAGAGCCCCCTCTGTGATTCTTGTTTGTTTTGGTGGAACTTGGGATTGAACGCAGGCAAATGGTCTACCACAGAGCCATATCCCAGCCCTTTCCTCTGCGTTTCTCTTGGTGGAACCCTGCAGTGTGAGTCTGGCTCCCATAACCCACCTGTTATAGCCCTGAGATCCTCAGCATCTGAATTTCTCCAGTCCTTCCCCGATCAGCCACAGGGGCCTGGACCAGGGGCCCTGCAATCCTCAGTACTGTGACATTCACAGCAAAGCTCATCGAAGGAAGTAGGGCCAAGTGCTTCCTTGTGGCCACTTAAGGCAAGCACCCTCTTTTCAGGCCCCTTCACCAAACATCCCAGAGGACTCCGTGTGGGCAGGTGGGTGGGGCCTCTGACGTGTGGAGTCAAGTGTAGACATAGCTGCCCTGTGGGCCAGCTCCCACCATCCCTCTCAGCTGCTGTGAGTGAGGAGTGGAGAATGTCTTGGCACAGAGGCAGCCTGACGGGCTAGGGGAAGGAAACCTTCTTAAGTCCAGGGAAAGTCCAAAGGTCCACTTGAGACCACATCTGCTCTAAGAGCTTCCTAAGTGGGAGAGCGTGGCCGCCGAACATCCGGCCATTCTGTTCTGAGTGGGAAGACCCAGCTGAGCTGGAAATGCATCGCTTCAGTCTGCAGGAAAGAAGCACAAAAAGCTGCATTTCTGGTGTTTTTCCCAGGAGCCTCTGGTTTGGGCAGAGCCCAGGAGATGTCAGGGACCACCCAGGCATGTGCTCACTGTAAGGACTGGTGCAGATGTGTGCTTAATGATGGGATAATCTGAGAGAGATGCAAAGAAGTCCTGCTCTGAAACCAGTCTCAGAGGTCCCTGACGTGTTAGTGACCAGGGAGTCATTGGAACTTAAGCCCCTCACTCCTTTGGCATGGCCACATAGGGCGCTGGAGGCAAGCAACCTGCAGCCTTCAGCTCCCCTGTAGGGCTGGGCTGTGTTGGGCTGGGGTTGGCCCTCTTCCTAGATCTCCAGCAAAATATCACACTGTCATACCTAAGTGCTTCATCCTGAAGACAATCTTTGGCCTCATATCACGTAGGGCGCTATGCACCTTGGTTAAAGAGTCTGTTCAAGGTCAGACTTCACCAGAGCAGGGGGTCAAAACAAACTCAGATTCCCATAGCTTCATAGCCCTCGTGATGGCCACACTGGGCTTCCTTTTATCCGTGTAAGCATTGGAGAAATATTTACTTATTGATTAATTGGTTCTGCCCATGAATCCTTCCAAGATTGTCTCTTTCTTTGTGTGGCAGACTGATTTCCCCAAATGCCAACTCTATGAACAAATATATTGATCATTCCTTGCAAATACTCTGTCATCTGGTGATTGTGACTTACAAAATGCCAGTCATCCAGAAGGGAGATGAGAACTCAGGCTGTTCGGATATATATATTTTTTAAAGAGTGGGAGTTTTTCAACTGCTTCAGAGTAGCATGTGTCTCTCCCCTTGCTGCTGGGTATATTGGGACAAGGGGACCATCCTGCCAGATTACAAGGATTGATGGTGGGTCCCAGGGACCCTGTGGTCTGGCTGCTGGACTCTTTCCCTCCCCTCCCCGCCCCAGCCCCAGAGCCAGCTGGCTGACAGGCATTGAATGGTATCTCAAGAAAGATGCCTGTCAAGTGGTTCTTATGTTGTGACAGGAGGCAATTATGATTTATTTCAAAAGGAATTCACAATAAACTTAAGTGAAGGGGAAAAAAGAGATCAGAGAATTCAGGATGGCAAAAGCACTTGAAGGAATTTGGTTGACGGGCTTTTAACTGGAAGACAGAGAAGATTTTAAAGGAAGAAATACACACATACAGAGACAAGCTCGAAATCCAAACCGCACACCTCCCTCTTTCTCTAATAAGCAAGCAGATGGTGTTTTTCCAAAGTCCTCCTGCATCTTACTTCCTATAGGAAGCCCTCCAGATTTCTCAGTTGGACAGGAAGGACAGGACAACTTGATCTTCTGAGCACTCTTTCTCCTATCTCCAATCTTCAGGCACACACCATTCCATTTCCACCTGACCTTGGCCATCTTTGGAGTTCATCCCATCTGCTCTTTCAGAGATGAACCATTGGAAATGCTCCTGCATAGGTATGTAGGTACGTGCAAGTGTGTTATTTTGCACACAGTTGAGTTCAAGAAGTAAAAACCAGGCATGGTGGTGCATGCCTTTAATCCCAGCACCGGGAGACAGAGGTAGGAGGAGCCTGGGTTTTGCCACCAGATGTTAGAATGGAAATGACCACCACGAGAGACCACTCTGAAAGGAAAGGCTTTAATAGGAGGAAAGGGACCCCTGAGCTCCAGGCTATCTCCCAAGTGGGAAAAAAAGCACAAGGCAAGGCCAGATCAGGGATTTAAAGGGGAATGTCCAGGTTGGGAGAAGGGCCCAGGTGGTCACTTAGCTCTCAGCATCAGGAAGCACAGTCCCTCTGGCCAGAGAGAGACACAGCAGGTGGGGGGCTTTATCTCCTGTTCAGGAGGCAGGTTTTTGTTTTGGTGTTGAAATTTCTCTTGAGGCCAGTTGGGGGAGGGGACCAAGGTGTTGCCTGAATTCCAAACTAACAGATGTGAGTTCCAGGCTAGCCTGGGACTACAGAGTGAATCTAGGTCAGCCTGGGCTACAGTGAGACCCTACCTCAGAATAAAAAAGAAGAAAAAGAAGGAGGAGGAAGAGGAAGAGGAGGAAGAGAAAGAAGAGGAGGAGAAAGAAGAAGAAGAAGAGGAGGAGGAAGGTGTGTATATACACGACAGTGTCCTGTGTCCTCAGAACAGAGTAGAACTTAGTTGTCCCTAACTCATTCTGTTCTAGTTAAAATAAATGTCAAGGCTAAAATGGCAAGGTGAGGGACACTAGGGAAGAAAAATAAGAGGGCTTGCAGCTGGATATGTATGAGCTAGGCAAGCTAACCAGATCCCAGGAAAGAATGGGGTGTGCTCAGGCCCCATGACCCATTCCCCTGGTTAACCCCCACCTACCAAATAGTTACATCACTGTACATATTCTTGTGCCTAATTACAACAGATTGAATGGTAAGGAAGGCTTTTAAGAAAACTTCCAGGGCTGAAGAGATGGCTTAGCGGTTAAGGCATTTGCCTGCAATGCAGAAGGACCAGAGTTCGATTCCCCAGTGCCCATATAAAGCCAGATGCACAAGAGGGCGCATGTGTCTGGAGTTCATTTGCAGTGGTTTGGAGGCCCTGGTGCGCCCATTCTCTCTCTCTCTCTCTCTCTCTCTCTCTCTCTCTCTCTCTCTCTCTCTCTCCCTCTTTCTCTCTCTCAAATAAATAAATAATTTTTTTTAAAAAAAAAGAAAACCTCCAATTATTCTCAGGAAAGAGACCACCCCAGGTGGCCCCCAGGATGGGCGAAGGCTAGGAAAAAATAGTAGACCCCAACTTAAAAGTTCAGACGCTGGAGGAAGCCTGTTGCCTAGCTGCAGTCTGCCCACCTTCACTCCAGAGGGTGTCCTTTGATTCCTCATCTGCTAAAAGAAACCTGTACTGATTGGCTACCTACCTGTGCCTCCCCCCTCACCCCCCACAGGAGTTCTCACTTGGAAGCACAAAGTTTGCTCTTCCAAAGGGAGAGAGCATTCTGGAGGAAAAGCTATGTGGGAAAGCAGTGAATCTGCACCCCCAGCTCCCTTCTGCCTGGTTGGTCCAAAGGCTTCACCTAGCAGGTGAGTCCCCCCCTTACCTGCAGTATCCCAGCATTCCCCTGGCTCCTTCTCTGGAACCAATCACAAACAATCACAGTGTTGCATAGAGAGTGTTTCACTTGAACCCAGTTGTTTGACCCAACTATAAATAGAGTATAATTGTCCTTTAGAAATCAAAATTAGAAGAACCAAAAGCATTCTGTTGCGTGATTAGCAGCCATCACGTGGGAGCCAGTTATGGGGACAGAGCCTCTGAGAGCAGAGGGGGTGGAGTCCAGCAGGCCTGGCTTCCAATCCCAGCTTTGCTACTTCCAAGCCCTGTGGCTGCAAACAGGTCCCTGGGTTTCTTCCTCTATAGAGTGGGGAGAGGGCTGGAGAGATGGCTCAGCAGTTAAAGGCACACGCTTGCAAAGCCTGATGGCAAGGGTTCAATTCCCCAGCACCCATGTAGAGCCAGATGCACAGAGTGGCACATGCATCTGGAGTTCATTTGCAGTGGCAGGAGGCTCTGGTGTGCCCATTCTCCCCCTCTCCCTCTCTCTGTCATAAAGATAGTGTCCACTTTATAGTAAGCCCTCGATGAAGAAAAAGAACAGTCCTCACTGGGGACAGGACACCAAGGTTCCCTTCCTTTGTCTCACTCCACGTCTGTCCCTGAATGGCTTGTTTCCTTTCCTTGGCCCTCAGTGTTTCTCTACTGAGAGAGGGATGGGCCTTTGCTCTTTCCATTTCTGAGTGTGTGTGTGTCTGTGTGTGTGTCTGTGAATATTTCTTTGTTTATTCAATAAAAGTGGAGAGCCATTGAGGATGACACCAACATCAACGTCTGGCCACACATACACACACACTCCCAGGCAAAAAGAAAAAAAAAATACATACAATGTATCTTGAGCTGAACATGTTATGACTATTTCTCTGGCCATTATTCCCCAAACAACACGATATTTACATGACATTCACATTGCATAAGGTACAAGACATCTACAGGTGACCTGCATGCAGGACATGGGAGCATGTGCATAGGAAATACACAAATGCTATGCTGTCATATTTAGGAGATTTGAGCATTGGTGAATTTTGGTAACTTGAAGTGGGGAGGGGTCTGGACCAGTTTCCCATAGACACCAAAGAGCAAGTGTACTGTAAGGAAGGCAAAATCTATATGAAGCAATGGAGGGGCTGAGTAGACACTGAACTTGAGAGAACCACCCTGTGGTTCACCCTGTGTGTGTGAGGCTTAATTGTGAGTTTTCCACCTGTCCGTCTCCTACCTCTAATTCTCTAGATTAGGGCCTTCCTGGTTGCTGCCTGTGATCCCTTATTAAACTTTGATCTAAAAATCTTTAATTCTCCTCAGTATGACATCAGTAACCAAAAATGGGCTACTGGGGAATTATCAGGCACTGGCCAATAGACAAGAGAAGGGGTGAGTTTTGAATCACCCCAGGGGTCACCACCATCTGAAAAGAGAAGCTTCTCTAGCCAAAAGTAAGAGAAGCATTAATATATGGGCATAAACATAAGTATTTACAGGGCAGTTTGGTGGCATAATATATATGCATTTATCCAGACAAGGGTCATAGTTTCTCCCCTAGGGATTATGACCTCCCCAGCCTGAGGCCTTTGACTAGGTTTTCAGTGTCTGGCATGTATTCCCTCCCATGGAGCAGGCCTCAAACCCAATCGGAGAGCAGGTGGTTTCCCCCATAACAGACCTGCCACCATTGCACTAGTTGGTACACTGGCCTGACTGGCCAGCCTAATTATTTGCACTGTCCACTGCTGGTCAAGACCATTGATGACTTCTCTCCTCCAAAAGGCCTGAGCACTGCATAGCTTTCCAACATTCTATCAGCTAGTCAACAGGGAGGAGGTTTCCAGCTCGGCTCTGGCTTGATTTCCCGGTGACCTGCAGCCCAAGCATATGGAGTCTTCAGAAATAGGGTCTTTCTATCTAGTTCTGGGGGGCAAGCAAGAAAAAACTAACTTTTAAGCCAAATCCATGGCCACTATTGATATTCCCATGGGAACTTAGTGGCGTGTGTAAATGTAACTTGCAGCTCGGTGGACCTGGCTACCCTCTGTATGGTCAGTGAGATGGGACCCTCAGACCCCACATGAGCCCATAGAAACAACATCTACAATGAGAACCTGTTCAATTCAGGTGTTGCCCCATAAACTTATGTGTTCTGAAGGCTTGATCCCCAGCTGATAGCAATTTGGGACTTGAAGCCTTGTTGGAGGTGTCTTGTTGGGGACAGGCTTATGGGTTAAGTTATAGCCAGCTTCCCCTCGCCAGTGTTTGGCACACTCTCCTGCCACTGTTTGTCACCTGCTGTGATAGAGATGACGTCCAGTGTCTGCTCGCAGCACTGTTTTCCCTGCCATCATGGAGCTTCTCTTCGAGTCTGTAAGCCAAAATAAACCCTTTCCTCCCACAAGCTTCTTCTGGTTGGATGTTTGTTGCAGCAATGATTAAGCTAATGACAACAGAGCCGCACCCAGCTCTGAGCTGCCAGAGTCATAGGGAGGAAGAACGAGAAGCCTGATCAAGAAGTCTGGAATCTCTATTATGGGGTAATGTTTCTAGAAGAAAGTACTGGTGGTGAGTGAAGAAAGCTGCTTGAGGAGGGAGTTTGAGAGGTCTGTTAAGGAGCCAATGGGAGAGAGAGTTTCCAATATTAGGAGAACTCTCACCTAAATGACGTGTGGAAGTCACAGAGACATGCACTTTCATGGGGACACAGACTGGCACAAGAGGAACTCTGCCATCCAGACCTGACCAAAGAAAGAGCAGGAAAATGTGTTGGGTAGGCATGTGCAATAAGCAGAAAAGACAGCTCTGAAGAGTGAATACTTGTATGGATGGACGCATGGATGGAGAGATCCATGAATGGATGGAGGGATAAGCAGGTGTATGAATAGACAGTCATATGTGTGGAGAAGAAGCAGACAGGAAAGAGTGAGTGGGTGGAGTGGAGGAAATATGAACAGGTGTATGTGAAGAGGTATGAGTGGATTCTCAGCTCGGCCATGCAAGCCCAAAATCCACAATTACATGATAATGCGGGGGCGGTGTCATGCTTAGTCTTTGGACTTTTGCGGCTGGTAGAATGTACAGGAATGACCTAAAGTTACCAGCTTTGAATCTGTTGACTTGAGAACATCAGTGTAACAACCATAGGCCCTCCCAAGTAGAATCATGAATAACCCCTCCCCCAGCTGCGAGGCCTCTGGAGGGGAATACACACAGAGAAGTGGATTAAGCTCACAGTTTTGAAGACAGGAAGTCCAAAGAGCATGGTGAGAGTCCTGGCGAGGGCCCTCGGGCTATGTCACATTATGGCAGATGATGTCATTATAGAAATGCACACAGCAAGACAAAAGGCCAGAGAGTAGGTGAGTAGTCTTGCTATGTTTATAACAACCCAAGAACTGGCTTTGTGCCAACTATGTTGTATCTTTCCTATGGTAAAGTCCTTAATGACCTAATTATTTGTCAACTGGGTGCTGTCTCTTAGATTCCAGTGGTTCCCAACATGGGCACTATGAAGAAAATC
>PVHP010037326.1:0-17542 GCA_004024765.1 Zapus hudsonius
TAATATTTTTCCCACTCATCTTGGTATTTCTAGGCTTCTAGTGAATTTTGAAATGAGTATGCTGCTTTGTCAGCCTCTCTGACTGACAGAGGCTGAGGATAAATCCATTCAATTTACCTTATACAGCATTTAATTAAGGACACTATCAATAGGACTTGAAGCAGCAGAATGAGGCCAATTTGCAGCGTTAACCTCAATCATTCCCTAGAGCCTCAGACTAGGGAAGTCTGAAAAAAGTCCCAGGGGAGGCCAGGAGGTCTGCTTGGACCAGGATAGGTCTCTGGGTGTCTTTTCCATGACAAGCTAACAAGAAGTTAAAATGGCATACTTAATTTTTCCCCATTGCAAATAATTAGAACAGGTGAACGGGCTGAAATGCAGTCTGACTTCTAAAGGAGACTCAGCCTGTGACTTAGTCACTTTCACACACAAACATATAAAATGATAGAGACAAGTTCACTTATGCTATGGAATTCTATTTCAGTCACTACTACATGGGTTAGCCTCAGGTCGCTGAGCAATGCCAACATGTATCTTGATTAACCTTACACAACTGTAGCCAAGCCTGTTCAAGCATTGGAATTTGTGCATATATTTGTATTAGTCAGAGTAGAGCATACCACTTTCAGCTGAGGTTGTAAATGTTTTTAAAATAGTTTTACTTTTTTTAATTGAGAGAGAAAGGGAGGGGAACAGAAGAGAGGGAGAGGCAAATAAATAAAGTATGCATGTGCCACTTTGTGCATATAGCTTTATGTGGGTACTGGAAATTGAGCCTAGGCAGGCAGGGTTTGCAAGCAAATATCTCTTACTGCTGAGAACCTCTCACGAGCCTGGTTGTATTTTTTTTTGTAAATTAAGTGGAAATAATATTTGGAAACTGTTATTAAATTTTTATGAATGATGTCCAAAACAACAGGACTGGGCACATTCACAAGTGATTCTCTTGTCACAGGGCATTGATGAGAATGACTTACCATTGACTAGACTCCAAGTCACAGCTGTCAAGGGCTTCAGACATGCTTGCTTCTTACTGCGTTCTGCAGTGAAGTTATAATTCTCAGGGTTGGCAATGGAAAAATCTTAGATACGGGTCTCCTTGTAACACTTGTAAATTAAAATTAGGAAGTGGCAAATAAAACCATCCCTATCATATATATATATTCTACACACATATATATGTATATATAGACATATATATGTCTATATATGTATATATAGACATATATATATATATATATATATATATATATATATATATATATATATGTGTGTGTGTGTGTGTGTGTTTGAAAATTTTCAGTAAGTTGTTTTATAAGATGTGTGGAATAAAAGTTGTGTAAGATATAGAGATAGATATGATTTCAATTTCATTTTTTGAGAGTCACTCACAGTTGATTCTGGACACATATCTGGTGATGGTAGAGGATATGAAATTCCCAAACAAAATATAGGCTAGAGGCTCACTGTTGAGTGTTATGTGTCACAAACCAAATAAGATACATGACTGATGGTCTAGAAAAAGAAAAAGTTATGTTTAATTTCATGGGTCACAATTTTGTGGCAAATATTGGCTGGTGATTTTGAAACAGCAACACCTTAACCTGAAAGGACAGCAAGGGATTGAGAGGATTTAAAGGTGATTAAAATATCAGCAATGTGGTCAATCTTCCCAGGGAAGGAAGTTTCTAAGTTCCATGCAATACCATGCACTACACCTTCTGCCACTAATTTGGGTATCATTATAAAGCTTCAGTTCATTTTCTGTCTTCTGTATCAGAAGCACAAAACCCTTTCATCTGGCCCTGAGGTCCCAGGGGCTTCACATTTCTGACACATTGGTAAGTCCAGATGAGGAGGATAATGATGTGGTTACTGTTCCCAGAAACCACATATGAGACCCAGCTCATGGTGAACATCATACATGACTGTCTAGGTGCCAACTATAAAGTTTTGTTATAGTTTCTGCATGAGTTCTGCTCTGGATAAACCACTAGCCTCCTCTGTTATTTGTTGATCAAACCAAACACATCTTTCCCACAATGATGTCTGAAGTAATATATACTATTTGCTTAAACCTCATAGTTAGTGTTTTATCATAATATTTTGCCTACTTCTGGAAATAAACGAATCATACAAAAATCATAAGGTTCTCCTTTAACCAAAACCTACAAAGTCACAGATAACTCACTTCAGAAATCTGATAAAATTGACTCAAATGAGTGTATTTCAGAAGATAAGGAACCCTTGAGTACAGGGAGTCCTTTCCCTGGGGAGACATAATGACAGGGGATCATCCTAAGAACTCTTCCTTTCCATTCCCGGATGCTAACCACTTAAAGACATGACCAATAATCAATGACACACTTAGTGCTGAATTGTAGTTGTTTTGTTTTCTAAAAAAATTGTGAAGATACCATTTTTTATATGACAGACATCAATCATTAAGAACACATACCATTTTAACCTAATCTCAGAAACGTTTATCATTAAACATTTTACTCAAACTTAGATATGGAATTTTTGAGGTTTTAATTTTCAGTACTTAAAAGCACAAACAAAAGGAAAAAATCTAATAAAAGAAAAATTAACAAGACAGGTTTGTGAAAAAACAAAGAATTAGGGCTGGAGAGATGGCTCAGCGGTTAAGGCACTTTCCTCCAGTGCCTAAGGCCCGGGGTTCAGTTCCCCAGGACCCACTTAAACCAGAACCACAATGTGGTGGCCCTGGTGTTCTCTCTCTCTCTCTCTCTCTCTCTCTCTCTCTCTCTCTCTCTCTCTCTCTGCTTGAAAATGAGTAAATAAAATATTAAAAAAAAAGAATTAAATGAAAAGGTAAACAAATTGACCATACTACTTAAGTTCTATCAATGTAATTTATATTTATTCTTTTGAAATGTTTTTGAATTTTGTCTCATTTTTACTTCTTGTACTAATCTTGTTTTGGCTTTATTTATTTCTATTCTGTCTCCTTTTTAAAAATTATTTTTTTTGTTTTTGAACCTAATATGGTTGACCCTCATGCTTAAGCCATTCCCCTCCCCCATCCCTTACCCCTCATTTATATCATCACACTTCTTTCTACTAGTCTGCATAAAGAAAATGGTTATCTTGGTTAAGTACCACATATGAGAGAGAATATATGATGTTCTATTCTCTGCTCTTTTGAGTGATCACTTAGTAAGATCTGCTCGAAGTCAGACCATTTTTTCCTAAATTTCGATATTTCATTTTTCCTTTCAGCTGAGTAAAATTCCATCGTATAATTATACCACAGTTTCTCTGTCCATTCCACCATGGATGGGCATTTGGGCTGATTCCAATTCTTGGCTATTATGAATTGAGCTGCTACAAATATAGTTGTACAAATGTTTCTGCCTCGAGATGGTGGGGGAGACTATCCAGAGGCATGGCCAGGAGAACCTGGCTGAATACTAGGCTATCCATGGTCCCCTGTCACAAGGACTGATCCAGACGACCCATGGAGGAGGTTATCCAGCAGAGTGGGGAGGGGAATTGGGGATAACAACTCATTGTTTGCCCACTAAATGTTGAAACTCATTATGGACAATAAAAAAAATAATTTTTTATTATGAATAATTTTATATATTGTATGAGCAAATCTTGAGAAGATGATCCATTTCCCTCATTTCTGTCTCCTACCCACTGGGGTCCCTGCTTAGTGTGCATACTGAAACTGTCCATAGGGTAGGGGATTGTGAACTGCACCAGAGATCACCAGTTTTTTTTTTTCTTTCCCCTTTGTACACTGTTACTGAGGGGGGGCAGTGTCTCTGGATATTCTCCTCCACTATGGATCTTACATTCATTCCACCCCCTCTTCCACTCAGTTCCCTGAGTCTTTTTTTAACATTATTATTGGATTAAATTACATATATTAACAAAACAATATGCTCAGTATCATAAGTTATTGAAGAAAACCATTGAAACCAGGATGACATTCACTTTTATGCATTAGATATTCTCCTCTTTCCCCCATGCTTTTTACATTGTTTCTGCCACCTCTTCTGCATATTTCCCTGAGTCATGGTGTATGAGTTTAATTTTTGCATAATTATTAGGTATTTAAGAGTCTCTGAATTTGTGTTTTGGACTATTTTTGGCACTCTTTCTACTCCGTTATCCTTCCATAGAATATATGCCTGACTGTGACAATAGAAGCTGGTCATCCCACTTCCTTAGAGGTATTGTTAGGCTCTAAATGGTGAGTTTGAGGTGGTTTGTCTCCTGCTTGGGTGCCCCCCCCCCCATCAACTCAGGTCCACTTGATGGAGTTAGGTTGTCCACTGTTCTTGTTCATTTCTGAAAAAATACAAACAGAATATCCAGAGGAGAGTAAGGTCATATTGTTAATTGAAACAAATATTGCTAGATTGGTGAGTGTTGGGAGGGTGTAGACTTTCTGAGGACCCATGGTTAGTGAGGATTTCCCCACGTAGATGGGGTTATTGGTCCTCATTCAAGGTTGCCTTGGGTCCCCGTACCAGTCATGGATACCCTGTCACTGAGTGGATCTCATAGCCAAATAGCCAGCTGTTGATTACCCACCTAGGTTGAGCACCACTATTGCATAAATGGACACCTCTTGTATTGATTGTCTGAGCCATAGAGTAGTGTATTCTGCATTCACAGGACATTTGTCAGGGTAGCTTGAGGATGTCCCATGCTTTCTCAGAATATCTTTGGTCTGTTTCCCTTGGCAGCTAGTGCAACACCTTCTGGCATTACACAGGCTAGCCTTCTGGGAGCTGGTTTCATTTCCAGATTCAGCAGGGTCTCTCAGTATTGTGTGATAGCAGTCTGTGGAATCTTCAGCATTAGGGTCCTATCTTTTGCCTAAAGTGGGTATTCAAGGGCTGTGACAAAAGTTTTTCATATTTTAGGAACCATGTAAGTCACTTTGAACCAGTTCCCTCAGTTTTGGTGGGTGAGTACTAAGTCTTCTTTATTGCTGAGATTTTAAGTGTGTCTGGACTTCTGCTTTAGGGTTGGGTTTGATGTTGATGGTATCTGTCTCCATTGACCTTTCATGGGATATATGACTTGTGGTTATTGGTCTCCAGTTTATATATTATTTTCTAATAGGTTTCATTCAGGCCCTGAAAGATAGGTCAGGGGTGATTCATTTCCTGCTAGGATGTCAGCAATCATCGCAAGTCTTGGTGGAGTTGGGTTGACCACGGCTCTCTCACTGCCTTCTGAAAAATACAAACAGAATCTCCATTGGAAAGTGAGATGAGTATAGGTTAAATGATACACACATTGCTTATTTTGGCAAGATTCTAATGGGTGTAGCCTCTCTGTGGCTCTCTGGGGCTGGGAATTTCCCCTTGGATCCTGTGTCTTGGTCCCCATAGGATTTTGCCCTGGATTCCATTTCCAGTTAAGGGTTCCTTGTCACTCAGCAGATCTCTTAGCCAATCTATAAGCCATTGATTACCCTCCTAGATTTAGCACCACTATTGCACAGGTGAGCACTTCTTGACTTTCTGGTTTCTTCCATATAGCACTATTTTCAGTATAATCATGACAACCATCTGTATTGTATATCAGTGGTCTCTGATTTCTCCAAATATCAATGACAAATTTCCCCTGGCAGCTCATGTAACCCCTCCCAGTGCTACACATGCTACCATCTGGGAGCTGGTTACCATTCTGGATCAAGCAGGTCTCTTGGTGTTGTTTGATGACACTCTGTAGTTTCTTCAGCAATAGGGTCTTACCTTAGGCCTGGGGTAGGTATTCAAGAGCTTTGACAGATCTGTCTTGCTTTGGGGACCTAGTGTGTCTTTTTGATCAACAGCTCAGCGTGAGAAGGAACCAGTAACTGGAAAAGGGAGATGCAGGCCTGAGCAATTTTTCTTGGATTTAGGCTTCCTCCCATTCTATTCATCGCCCCTCTTATCCAGTGATGCCCCCAGCTTCCTCAGGAGCTTACTGTATGAAAGTTAGGATTTTATAGTATTGATTCACTATTAATTTAGTTTATTGTATGAGTTTCCTCCTACTCTTCCATTTCTCCCCCCCCCAATTCTTTCCATCCCCTTTTCTAGTCTCAGTTCACTTACAGGTTTTCTTAATGTTCAGGCTTACCCTATTAGGAACCATGTATCAAGGGGAATATGTGACACTTGGCTCTCTTATGTGAGGTCACTAAGAATGATCTGCTCCAAGTCCATCCATTTTCTTTAGATTTCATAATGACATTTTTCCTTTTAGCTGCAAAGAATTTTGTACTGCATATGTACTACAACTTTGATATTCATTTGTCCAGTGATGGGAATTTGGGTTGATTCCAATTCTTTGCTTTTATGAATTGAGCTGCTATAAACATGTTTCAGCAAATGTCTCTCTGCTTCAGTGAGGAAACTTTAGGTTAGATGCCCAGAAGAGGGATAGGTGGGTCGGTTGGTTGCTCTGTACACATCCTGTTCAGGAGCCTCCACACTGCTCTCCATAGTGGATGTACAAGTTTGAAATCTCACCAGCAGTGAATGTGAATGTGGGTTCATTTTTCCTTTGATCTCACCAAAATCTATTGTTGTTGGATTTTTTAATGTTTGCCATTCTGACTGGAGTAAGATGGAATCTCATTGCTGTTTTAATTTGCATTTCCCTAATGATTACTGACATTGAATTTTTTTTTAAATAAGAGTAGGCCATTTGTATTTCCTCTTCTGAGAATTCCCTGTTGAGTTCAGTGTCCCATGTTTCAAGAATGCTATTTTATTTGTTATTATTTAATTTTGTGTTCTTTATAGGTTTTAGATATTAAGCCTCTGTGAAATAGCTGGCATATATTTTTCTCCCATTCTGATGGTGGTCTATTGGCTTTGAATATGGTGTGTGTCTGTACAGAAGCTTTTTAGCTTGATGAGATCCCATTGTTTGAGTGATTGTTGCACTTCCTGGGCTACCAGAGGATTGTTCAGAAAGTTTTTGCCTACTCCTATGTCATATATGGTCCCTTCAATTTTTTTTTCTCCTAGGGTATTCAGACTTTCATGTCTTATGTTGAGGTCTTTTACCAACTTAGAGTTGAGTTCTGTGTATGGTGAGATGAATGATTCTAGTTTCATTTTTTCCATATGTTTAGCCATTTTGTCCGTTACCATTTGTTGAAGATGCTATCTTTTCACCTTTTGACATTGTTGGCACCTTTGTCGATTATGAAGTGACTATGGTTGCTCAACTTTAGGGCAGGGTCTTTAGTTCTGTTCCATTCCTCTGTATGTCTGTTTTTATGCCAATACCATGCTTTTTTTTTTGTTACTATGGCTTTGTAGTGTATCTTTAAATCAGGTATGGTGATACCTCCTGAGGAGCTTCGGTAACTCAGGATATTTTTGGATATCCAAGGCCTTTTCCCCTTCCAAATATATTTGGAGATTAATTTTTTCTATGCCTGCAAAGAATGAAGCTGGTATTCTTATTTAAATTTCATTGAGTTTGTATATAGCTTTTGAAAGTATTACCATTTTAAAGATGTTAATTCTACTGATCCAGGAGCATGGGGGATCATTCCATATTTTCACATCTTCCTCAATTTTCTTCATGAGCACTTTGATGTTCTCATTATACAAATCTTTCAAATCCTTGGTTAGTGTTATTCCAACATATTTGATATTTTTGAAGCTTTTGAAAATGGAAACCTTTTGATGATTTCTTTTTCTGTATGCCTATTATTTTCATAAAGGAAGGCTGCTGATTTGTGTGTGCTAATTTTGTATCCTGCCACTTTGCTGAATTAATTTATCAGGTTCAATATTTTAATGTTACTCTCCTTTTAGTCTGTTAAATATAGCATCATGTCATCTGAAAAAATAATAGTTTCATTTCATTCAAATTTTTACCCCTTTTATGTCTTTTTTCCTTTATTATTTCTTGGGCTAGGACTTCAAGCACTATGTTGAAGAGCAATGGTGAGAGTGGACATCCCTGTCTCTTTCCTGATTTTAGTCAGAATTCATTAAATCTTCCCCCATTGAGTATGATTTGGACTTTAGTTTTGCATGTGGCCTTTATTATGTTGAGGTATAAGCTTCCATGCCAATTTTTTCCAGTGTTTTGACTATAAAGTGATGTTGAATTTTGGCAAAGGCTTTCTCTGCATCAATTGAGATGACCGTATGGTTCTTGTGTTTGAGTTTACTAATTTAGTGGATTATATTAATCAATTTCAGTATGTTGAACCAACCCTGTATCTCTGAGATGTAACCTACCTGGTCAAGGTGGATAATACTTTTTATGTGTTGTTAGATTCAGTTTGTGAGTATGTTATTCAGAATTTTTACATCTAATTTCATCGGTAACAAAGGTCTATCGTTTTCCTTTCTTGTTATATCTTTGTCTGGTTTTGGAATTAGGGTAATGGCAGTTTTGTAGAAGGAGTTTGGAAGCGTTTCCTCTTCTACAATTTCGCAAAAGAGATTCAGAAAGAGTGGTTTCACGAACCCATCCAGTCCTGGACTTTTCTTTTTGGGAGGGTTTTTTTTTTTTAATATTTTCAATCTCAGTAGGTGTGATAGGATTACTTAATAACTTTATCTGTTCAGGATTTTGGTTAGTGATAGGTATCTAGGAATTCATCCATTTCTTGAAGGTTCTCCAATTTTGTGGAGTAAAGGTTTGGGAAGTATGTCCTGATGATTGTGTGTCTGTTGTCATCTCTCCTATTTAATTTCTGATTTTGTTGATTTAGGACGTCACTTTTTTTCCAGTTGGTTACAATGCCTAGGTATCACATTCAACCACATGCCACTGGGATTAATTTTCAAGCCAGCCACAACTTGGTGGAGGAAAATATTTACTGAAACTGCAGATTGAGTGGAAATTTCAGCGAAAGAGGCTGGCCCTCTTTCACAGGTTGGAGCAGAGAGAAAAACCTATCACCTACATGACACACACACAACAAGGAACAGGCAGGAGCTAAGAAGGGAATTTCTTTCCCTTTATATAGCCTTAGGGTGGGGTCTTACAACCCTATCCCAGACATAATGGTTTCTGGAGTCTCTAGAATTTCCTTCCTGCATGGCCCACACAGGAAAGGATGTTTACTTCTAGCTGCTTTGAGCTTTCTTACATCTTGCCCAGTACTGAAAGGCTGCCTTCCTGTAAACATCCTCCGAGAACCACCCAAGATTATTTGAAAGATCAAGTTGACATCAAAACTGAACCATCACAGCCCACCCCTTGTCAACTTGACATCAAACCATATATCCTTACATCATGCTTAATTTCTAAATAAAGACAGTAACAATATCATAATTCCACCAAACATGATATAACTATCTCACTTATAAACTGACAGTCTTAGGGATTTTCCAATTCTGTCCCTCCAGATTGGCTGAGTACCATTGGAAACTTCTATCCCAAACCAATAGCGCTCCATGGTAGCCTTTGCAAAGTCCTGGTATTTCCAAAACATCTTCAGGTCTCCATTGCAAACCACAGTCCACCTTTCAATGACTTCACTTGCCAATCAGGGACTTCACAGACTGTTCCAAATACCACATTTCAGCAGCAACTCCTGGAACCATGTGCACTTCATGACCCACTCCATGCATGCATTCCTCATGCTTCCAAAAGAAATATCAGGTATTCAGCACATAGCTATGTTGTTAATTTGGGGATAAAATAGATGTGACATTGAAGAGCAGATTCCTTTTTTTCAGCAATTTCCTTTCCAAAGAGTTTTCACAATCCATCTTTCTCTCCTTCCTGGGTGGAAAGACCTCAGGCATCTCTCCATTGATTCAATGTAAAGCAGTTGAGCCATAATCAAAAGCCAGTCTCTGCCAGTATATTAAACTTGCTTTGAGATTTTTCTAACTTCAAATCTTAAATTCTCAGTCTCATATCCATAGCAAAGCACACAGTCCATTACTTAAATTCAACATTGGTCAAAAATCTCTGGGCATGGGCATTAGGATGCATCCACCACCTGGCCCAGGCACACACTTCTATGAAGGTTTTCTGTAGTCTCTCCTTCCCCATAGAAAGTTCATAACCTCCAAATGTAATTCTCTCTGCACTGAGCATTTCAAAATTCTCACCAGAATAGTCTACAAAACTTGGCTTAACCATCTGAAAGACATCTTCAGTTGCAAATACCAAGTACACGTCCATTTCTCCAGCACAAAAGTTCCAGAAGTTCAAACTCCACATGGTCAGATTCATTTCAGTGAATCACCCAACTCCTGGTACCAAATTCTGTCAGAGTCAGCCACATGCCACTGGGATGAATCTTCAAATCAGGCCCAAATTGGGGGAGAAAATTATTTATTGAAACTACTAATTGAGAGGAAATTATTGAAACTGCCGATTGAGGGGAAATTCTAGCGAAAGAGGCTGGTCCTCTTTCACAGGTCGGAGCAGAGAGAAAAACCCATCACCTACATCACACACACACACAAGGAACAGGCAGGAGCCAAGAAGAGAATGTCTTCCTCTTTTTATAGACTTAGGGTGGGGTCTTGTAACCCTATCCCAGACTTTTTTTTTAATAAATTTTTTTATTGTCCATAATGAGTTACAACATTTAGTGGGCAAACAATGAGTTGTTATCCCCAATTCCCCACTGCCCTCCCCTCACCCCTCAACTGGATAACCTCCTCCAAGGGTCATCTGGATCAGTCCTTGTGACAGGGGACCATGGATAGGCTAGTAATCAGCCAGGTTCTCCTGTCCGTACCTCTGGGTAGTCTCCCCCACCACGGCTCTCACAATCTTTCCGCCCCCTCTTCCGCATATTTCCCTGAGTCGTGGTGGATGAGTAATAAGTTTGCTTTAAGGTTGTGAGCTTAGGGGCCTTTGTGTCGAAAATCGTTGGTTTCTGTTCCACTGGCTAATCCTGTGCTGATTTAATGGCTGTGGCTGTGGGCCCCTTGTTCATCTCATCTTTCTCTGCGGAGTTCCATTTGGATCCTCCATTGTATGACTGTGGTGGCCCCTCTCTTGCCAGAATCTCAGCTATTGGTCTACGGTCGGTTGGTAGGGTTAGATGAGCCCCAGCACTCTCGCTGCATCCTGAAAGATACAAACACAATCTCCATCGGAGAGAGAGATCAGTGTAGGTTAACAAAAATACACAATTTTAGATTACCAGGATTCGATTTTTAGTAGCCTCCCTGTCAATTGGTCCCATAGTGCATCTTGTCTTGGAAGCCTTATGTCTTACTGAGCCTCTGGAATTTCCTTCCTACACTCTCCACACAAGAAAGGATGTTTACTTCTAGCTTCTTTGAGCTTCCTTACATCTTGCCCCCTACTGAGAGGCTGCCTTCTTGTAAACATCCTCAGAGACCCACCCAAGATTACTTGAAAAGTAAACATCAAAACTTAACCATCACACTAGTAGTTTGTCATTCTTGTTTATTTTTTCAAGAACCCAGCTCATTTTTTATTATTAATTTAAATCATTTTCTCAGTTTCCAATCACTGACCTCTGCTCTGATCTTAATTATTCATTTTTATAATAAGATCTTAGGGTTGGATTTTTCAAATTTTTTCCAATATCTTTAGTTGGGTAGTTTGGTTATTAATTTGAGAATATCTCTGTCTTTGTTATGAAGGCACTTAGTGCTACAAATTTTCTCATGAGGACTGCCTTCATTGTGTCCCATAAGTTTTGGCATCTTGTTTTTTTGTTATTTAGATCAAGAAAATTTTCAATTTCTTTTCTAGTTTCTTGAATTACCAATTCAGTTTTTAGTAGCATATTTTCAGTCATCAATAGTTGGTGTATTTTTTGTTTTTTCTCCCATTGTTTATTTCCAGCTTTAGTGCATTGCTGTCTCAAATGTTATAGGGAGTGTCATGATTTGATCAAGGTGTTCCCCACAAACAAATGTGTTCTGATCGGTCCACAGCTGATGGCAGTTTGGATTTTAAAACCTCGCCATAGTTGTTTTGCTGGGGGGTGGGCTTATGGGGGTTATAAGTCAGCTTTCCCTTGCCAGTGTTTGGCACACCTTCCTGCTGCTGTTTGCAGTGCTGTGGCAGAGGTGATATCCACCCCTCTGCTCATGCCATCATTTTCACTGCCACAATGGAGTCTCCCCTCGAGTCCATAAGCCAAATAAACCCATTCCTACACAACCCACTTTTGTTTGGGTTCTTTCTGTGCAGCAATTAGAGAACTGATTAAAACAATTTTGTTACCAGGATGTGGGGTCTGTTGCTGCTAGAACCCTGATCTTGTGGCTTGGCCTTTGCAAAGTTCAGGATGAATGTGGAGGGATTTGACATCTCAGCCTAATAGATTCCTTGCAGTCCTGTAAGTACAGCTTCATAGAGCATTGTGATCAGTGTTAAAAGACCTGAATGCAGTAAGAACTAGGGACTGTGAGTTTTGGCTTACAAGGTTGAGAAAAAACTTTGTCGGGACTGTGCCAGAGGCAGTTTTCTTGAGAGGCATGCTGTGTTTTGCTTGCCTGCATCCTTCCTGCCCTTGTTTGCAGTGCTGTGGTGGATGTGATGTCCAACCCCCTCTGCTCATGCCATCATCTTCTCTGCCAGGATGGAGTCTCCCCTGGAGTCCATAAGCCTAATAAACCCATTCGTTCACAAGCCACTTTTTCTTGGTTCCTTTCATTGAAGTAACTTGAAAAGTGACTGCAGAGCAACTAGAATGCTGACTGCAACAAGGGTTATGTCAATTTATTGAATTTATTAAGGCTTGCTTTGTGGCCTAATATGTGGTCTATTTTGGAGAAGGTCCTGTGAGCAGCAGAGAAGAATGAATACTCAGTATGTCTGGGAAGGAAAGTTCTGTAGATGTCTGTTAGGTCTAGTTGATCTGTGTTGTTCTTGAGCTCTATTATTTCCTGTTGCTCCTCTGTTTGATGATCTGTGTAAAGATGATAGTGGTGTATTGAAGTCCCCAACTATGAAGGAGTAGGAGGTTTTTTATTTTGTTTTCCAATAAGTTTTACTTTATTATATGTCATACACCTGTATTTGGTACATATATATATTTATGATGATAATATTCTCATGTTGAATTTTTCTCTTGATGAGTAAGAAGTGTCCTTCATTGTCCTTTTGGATTTCTTTTGGTTTAAAGTCTATTTTGTTATATATTAATGTAGCCATTCTCGCTTGTTTTTTTGTTTCCATTTGCTTGGAAGATCAGTTTCCATCCAGTTACTCTGAGGAGGTTTCTGTCTTTACAGTTTTAGATGAGTTTTTAGAGGCAACAAATGGAAGGTTCCATTATTATGATACACCCTGCTAACCCTGCTAGCCTATGTATTTTTAGGGAAGAGTTAAGACCATTAATGTTCAAAGTTATAATTGTGAGGCTTGATATGCCTCTTATGTTATTTTTTTATCTACTATGCTTTATTATCATGGCTGACCTCTAGAAGGCTCTTAGTATTGGTTGTTCATCTCTTCTGTGTGGAATATTTCATGGAGTATTTGCTGTTGGATTTTTGTGTTCATATATTTGAAAAGCTGGCTTTTATCATGAAATGTTTTCCCTTGTCCATCTATTATGAGGGGTACTTTTGCTGGGTATATTAGTTTGTGTTGAAATCCATAGTGGTTTAGTCTTTGAAGTACTCCATTCCAAGACCTTCTTGCTTTCTTGGTTTCCATGGAGAAATCTGATGTTACTCTGATGGGTATGCCTTTATATATGATTATTTGTTTTACTCTTGCTGCTTTTAGAACACCCTATTTGGGTTTTTTTTTTCTATGATATGTCTTGAAGAGTTTATTCTTTGGTTCTGCTGGTTTAGTGTTCTGTGTTCTTCCTGAGTCTGAATGGTACTCTATTTTGCAAAAAATAAATAAAAATGGGGAAATTATCCTCAATAATTTTCTTGGATTTGTTCTTTATGCCTTTTGCCTGAATTTCTTCCCCATCTGGTATCCCCATGATCCAGTAGTTTGGTCACTTAAGGGCATACCAAAGTTCCCTCATATTTTATTCACATTTTTTAACAACTAAGTTTTTATTATCCCAATCTATTTTTTCTGCTTTGTCTTCCATTCCTGAGGTTCTATCTTTTGGTTATTAACTCTGGAAGTGAGGGAGTCTAGAGATGTTTAAAAAATCTCCATTTTGTTTTGGTTCTCCAATAGATTATTTTTTGCATTGTCTCCATCTCTTTGTTTAGTTGTGTTTTCATTTCAAAGGTTGTCTTACTTAATGCTTCCTTTTAATGATTCTGTATTTGATTATGTCTTTGTTTAGTTTAGCCAGTTAATTCTTTAGCTCCTCTGATTGGTGGTTTTCCTTTTGCTCATTTACTGTTCTACCAAAGTCTGACTGTTTTTCCTCAATTGTGTTAATCCTGGTGGCGAACTTTATAAACTGATTCTGCACAATTCCACTTAAATTACAATTTTGCTTCTATTTCCATTAATAATCTGCATATAGACTTCAAGCAGGCCCTTGTGAGGGCCAGGGCCCACAGCAGGGGTGGGGCCCACTCATGAATTTGCTGTGATGACTGGTGAGATTTTAGCATGTGTTCAGTTACTCTGGTGCCAGGCAGTGTGGGAAGGAACTCAAAACTTCAGTAGCAGGACCAAGCTGGGTCTGGGTATGCTAGAATTCAGGAGTGGTGGGCAGGGTTGCTGGGCTTACTGGCTGGTTGAGAGCCAAGGCACAGCCCCCTATCCTGACCTCACCTGGGGCCAGTAGGTCAGTTAAAGGGGTCTGCAGGTACAAGGGAAGGTGGGAGGCCAAGGCCCAGCACCCTACCCCTCCTCACCTGGGGTCAGGTGGTTGATGGGCAGAGTCCCCTGTATATGTGCAAGCTGGTCTAAAGTAAAGCGAGACCTTGCTTACCTGGCCTGGGGAAAGGATTCTGTCTCCTTTTAACCATTTAAAAATTGCTTTCAACCAATTTTGTGGTTGCATTTGGCCACTGTTTCTAATTTTTCTTGAGTAGTCTTTCTTTTCTTCATTAGACTCTCTTCCAGTTTGCTTTTTTCCACAATGACTTGTTCTTTGTTTCCAGGGTTGTAAAACATTTTTTTTCCAGATGGTGCCCTGCTGAGACTGCTCTAGAAAGTAGAGGAAATCAGGGCAAGTGAGTATATTGAGGAGCCCTGCACTCCAGAATCTATTTGTAGCTTTACATTGTTTGATGATGAAGAATTGTAGCACAACCAACCTTTGCTGTGGTGTTATGGAGATGGCTCAGTTCTTAAGCCCTGCAGCACCAACCTGTGGATGTGACTACAGATACCTGCATGCACATAAATGCCAAGAAAATGTGACAGTCAACTGGTAATTCTAGCACTAAGAATTTGGAGTTTGACAAGCTGGTTGGCTAAAACCATGAACCTGTAAATTCAAATAAGAGACCCTGCCTTGGTAAACAAGCTGGAAAGTGATGAAGGAAGGTGTTTTATGTTAAATTGTGACTTTCACACAAATGGAAATATGCACCTATACCCACCCATACATATGCACCCACGCTACTTGCATCCATATTTAAAAAAAAAGATGAAAAGTATGGTATTGAAAGTTAACAAAACCGAGACAATATTCCTCTTATGTAAAGCTATGTTCAAATAAATTTAAAAAAAATATCTGCAAGAGGAGTAATGTCACGTTGTAGGCCATAAACACTTGGACCTTGTTTGGTATTTCTCCTTTTCCAGGTATTTTTTTTAATAAACTTTCAATCTGATTGAATAGAACTAATCCCTACTACCTTTCCTTACATTAAAAATATTTTAACTTTTTTACAAACTATGTGATCTAGGGAATTACTTTATAAACTTTAATCCTATCTGGCACACCTCAGCTCAATCATGATATCATTTAGCAGCACCTTGAAGATATCATTTCATAACCCACTAAAATATATAGCATTATTGTAAAGGCCTGTAAATGTGACTCTCCTGACAACCTGTTCCTGGAAGATAGCAATACTTAGAAATATCAAAACTCATCAAGGCAGAAATCCAGAGGCTATAGAGAACTCAACACTAAAGGAAACCTATAGCACACCTGCCAAGGCTCATTGAACACTGCTGAAAAGGAGTTGAAAATATTCTAAAAGACATAGAGTAGAACAGAATATCCTTAGGTAGTGATTACCCCCACAGAGACTGAGTGCTCTATTTATGCTCTCAAGGTGAATACCAATAACCCCACAGAGGAGGGCCCACAGTAATTGGGAGGGGGAGAGGAGAGGTAAGAGGAAAACACAGGGGGAGTATGATTTTTTCAAATAGTAAAGTTCATAATTAATAAAAATTTTTAAAAATCTAAGTTAAAATCTCTTTCTAATGATAATAATAACAGTTCTCCATCATACTTACTCATCCTGAAATTCTTTGTTACATTTGAGTCAAGAATCTGAACTTTATGTGGTTCAAGATCTCTCAGACTGCTGTGGGCAGCAATTCATAGATTGTGTCTTCAGGTCATGCTTACTGCTAACTACACTTGTTCACTTTTTGAACTATTATTAATTCTTATTTCCTTCAGGTTTGAGTCCTTCTCATGTATATCAGTTTGAGTGAGAAAATCTATATCACTTCATCACCTCACTCTTGGCTCTTGCTGAAAAAAATACTTAGCCTTTACTAGTAGAGTTTTTAAAATTCATTATTAAAGTGAAATTAAATTATTTATTATTGGGAACTTGGCTTATTTATAGTTCATTTTTAAAAACTAACATCCAAAATATAAAATATCTATGAAATACAGTGTGGTGATATAGCTCATGTTAACCTAGTTCGTATTTAAAACTGGGGGTTAGAACCACCTTGTAGTCCTGAGCTCCCTTGCATGTGCTCAGTTACTGCTCCTGGCATCTTGTGAACTCAACAAAGTCTTTTCCTCAGTCATTATCTGATGTAATCCCATAACTCATCACATCTGAGCTTCTTCTCACACATTGTTGCCTTTCTTTTGAAGTGCTTTCTTTATTTCTTTTTCTTTTTATCTTTTCAGACCTTTTATAAAACTTAAAATATTTTAGGTTTAGATTTCCCATCATTTTTGGGAAATGCAGTTGAAACTATGAAAGGGGGTACTAGGCCATAATAGTGAAAAGGGACATCTGTCACCAGTTACTTCCCTGAAACCATTTGGGACGTATATTCATCTATGTTAGTTTCCTTTGATACTTGCATTATGGTCCATGACATTTACATTCCTTTTGATGTACACAGCGATGCTTTCAGATATGCAGGGTAATATCAGAGACCACTTTGAGAAATGAAAATATACACTGATATTCTCTGACACAAGAGCATGTTTATGACCAATAGCCCCCTTTCCTCATTGCTTGATTAATGTTTGATGGTGATTCTTTTAGTCTGGACCACAATGTTTTCCTTAGCTCTGGAAAGTCCAGAGTTCTTCTTAGCTAACAAAAAAAAAAAAAAAAAAAACTCCTATGTTGAAACCTAAATAAGACAAAAATATAAAGTTAGAAAGAAATATGATATACCTTAATGCACATAAAACAATTGGAAGTATAGTCACTTCTTTCATGGAAAACAAATGTATTTTCAGATACTAAAATTCCTTCCCTGAATATAG
>PVHP010037327.1:0-17442 GCA_004024765.1 Zapus hudsonius
ACATGGGATGATGGCTGACATACTGTCAGGAGACAAACCACACCTAGAATTCACACAAGGCCCAAATGAAACCTATGAGAAAGTGAGGAGACAAACAGGAGACCAATCACCACAGCAAGTCTGATAACCTATGAAAGGTCAATGGAGACAGACACAAATGATTCCCAACACAACCCAGGGCAAAGATCCAGAGACACTTAAGATCTCAACAACAAAGCTGACTCAAAACTCACCCACCATGACTCAGGGAACTGAGGGGAAGAGGGGGCAGAAAGATTGTAAGAGCCTTGGTGGGGGAAGATATCCAGAGACATCACTCTCCTCAGCAACAACACACAAAGGGGGAAGAAAAAAAAAAAGAAAGAAAAACTGGCTACCTCTGGTGCAGTTCATAACCCCCTACCCTATGGACAGATCCAGTATGTGCACCGAAGAAGTACCCCAGTGGGTAGGGGACAGAGAGGAGGAAATGGGAACACATTCACAAGATTTGCTCATACAATATATATACTTATTCATAATAAAGATTTTAAAAAGATGATTTTAAAGTGAAAAAAATAAAAAAATGAATTTGAAACATAAAAAATAGAAGACACTGTCTTGAAAACAAACAAACAAACAAATAAACAAACAAACAAAAAGGAAACAGAAAAATCTACAGAAAATTTGACTAAGGTTTAAAAACTCTTGGTGATGATAAGGTGGAAAAGAAAAAAATGACAGGTAGTATTTTAAGAGACAATAGTGAAAAATCTCAAGGAACTGAGGGGTCACAGTAAGTTCCAAGGAGGAGGAATGCAAGCCCGTATTTGCTCAGTCATATTGTAGTTAAGCTAAAAATTAAAAAGGCTTTTTATGAATTTATTTTTAATTTGCATACAAAATGGTATTTTTTTATTGTCCATAATGAGTTACATTGTTTAGTGGGCCAACAATGAGTTGTTATCCCCAATTCCTCATTGCCCCCCTCCCCATCCCCAGTCAGCTGGATATCCTCCTATTTTTAAAATTTTTATTTATTTATTTGCAAGCAGAGATAGGGAGAATTGGCAAGCAAGGGACTCCAGCAGTTGCAAACGAACTTTGATTACATGGGCCACGTTGTCCATCAGGCTTTCTGTGGGTACTGGGGAATCGAAAGTGGGTCCTTAGGCATTGTAGGCAAGTGCCTCATCTGCTAAGCCATCTCTCCATTTCTGAAAATAGTTTTTTGGCTTTGTTAGGCAAATGTTGTTTGTTTCCCATTCAATTTATCAGTTGATGATAGCTTTTATTACTGTTATAATTATGATGAATTTTTCATTTTATCATCACAGTTCTTTAGAACTTACACATCTTCAGTTATGTTGTTATATACATGCATATTTTGAGTTGCTGCCATTTTCAAAGATATTTAACCTTTTATCAATATGTAATAAGTTTCTGTTTAATTTCTAGTAATGATTCTTTGTCTTAAAGTCTTGTTTATCTGATGTAGCTAACTAATGTACTTTTATGATTATTTTCCTATTATATCTTCTTTAACTATTTTTCAATTTTATTTTTGCTGGTGTGTGTGAGACAGAGACAGAGACAGAGAGAGAGAGACAAAGAGAGAGAGATGTGTGATGTTTCCTTCCAGTTTTATGTGTTTGTAATTTATATGATTACAGGCTTACCTTAATTTTCTGTCACAATTTGAAAATAGTATAACAATATATTCTACTTTTGTTTTTCTCATTTAATTATTTATTTATTACTAATCTGTCTTTGTTCTCTCTTATTTAGATGTTTCTTTTGAGGTAGGGTCTTACCCAGGCTAACCTGGAACTTACTCTGTAGTCCAGGCTAGCCTCAAACTCATGGCAATCCGTCTGTCTGTCTCAGCCTCCAAGTGCTCTCTCTCTCTCTCTCTCTCTCTCTCTCTCTCTCTCTCTCTCTCTCTCTCTCTCCCTACACGGGTGTTCTGATCTCTTCCTGAGCCAGCCCCCCCCTGAGCCCAGACCATTCAGCTCTCTTTCAGACTCATCTGATCCTGAGGATAAAGCTCACCAAAATAAGATTATAAACAGATGCTTACCAGGTAGGCAGGCCTCTTTTGAGCTTTTCATCTCTGCTGACCTTCCAATTCCCTGTTCTGGTAAACCCACTTGTCTCAGCCTGACTGGGCTGAGATGGGGAGGTGACCCCTACTCACGCATGGGCTCCCTACCCCCTTCTGCCTTCTCTCATGTGTATTAGTCAGCATTCTCTAGAGGAACAGAACCAATAGAATGAAAGGAGCTCCCTGTACTTTCTTCTCTTTCCTTCTCTTAATCTACTAAAACCTCACTAAGTCGTACCCTCTGCTCTATAGATTTTAATTCGTTAAATTCATAAAACAATTACCATGAGATACCCTAAATTTATTATTATGTTAGTGTATTGGAGTATTGTCAAGGAACCCTAAAACTCCTGTTACATAATGGTTCCCTGCTATGTTGAATTTCCTAGTTATGAAGTTTGTTCAATATCAAATAACCTTCATATTAATAGATTAAATAGGAAAATCATGATCATCATAACACACAAAATCAAATAAAAAATTATACCCAAATCAATTTTTAAAAATCTCAGTAAACTGGTAATTAAAAACATATTTAATTTAATAAATAATACCTGCTACAGAATTATTGAAATTGACTTAAGATATGAAATATCACAATAGTCCCTTGAAAATTTGAAACAAAACAATAATGCTAGTACCATGTCTATTTCACAGTTTCCTGTGATCCTAACAGCACCATAAAGTAACAAAAGGCACATGAGAAGGGAAGCCCTTTATCTCAGCATTCGAAAGGGTAAGGCTGGTGGATCGCTGTGAGTTCACGGCCAGTCAGGGCTATGTAGCGAGAGTGTGGTACTATAAATGAATTAACGAATGAATGGCATATGGCTTTTAAAGAAAGAAACAAAACTTCCATTACTGTAGATGACAGAATTGTCTACCTAGAGAATAAATTGAAGTATCTTTTGAGCTAATAATGTTGAGAAGATGTGCTGGATACGCATCAGTATGCAAGTTTGTAGTCAGCAATGAACAATTGGAAAATGTGTGTGTTTGAAAGTTGTTATTTATATTGACAACAAAATAAGGTCATAGCAATAATATAATAAGAAATGTGTACAACATTTAGAGAGGAAATTAGGGGAACCTATTGAAATTTATTAACACATAATTGGCACGTTTCCTCTTTTCATAGGATGAAATACTCTTAATTGCAATGCAATCAATTCTCCTCATAGTTGCCTCCAGACCCAGTGCAATTCCAACAAAATCTCAGTAGGATTTTTCATAAAACCTGACAATTTCTAAATTTTAAAGTTCTAAACAAAAGAGTGAATGAAGGGGCCCGAATAGCCTAGATAATCATGAAAAACTAGGTGGACTTATCTTAGCTGATGTCAGAATCTATTACAGATCTAGCAGTTAATTGCAACAGCGAATCATTGGCAGTAATAGAGAATTATATCTGTGGAAGACAGACAGGCTCGGACCTGTGGGGAGTCTTCAATCTTACAGAACTGACCTGACAGATTGCTGATGGTGATATGACTGGACTGGCTGTAAGAGAAATATTACTGGATCCCTTCCTCACACTGTATGTACATTGCAATTTCAGCTGAAGAAAAAATAAAAGTCTTCAGGAGAAAGTGTAACCCTAAATATTATAACTTATGAATAAAGTATTTATTACTCACCTTATAAGTCATAAAAGAAAGCATTACTAAATTAAACTACATTTTAGTTTAAAATGTCTATTTCAGGTTGGAGAGTTGGGTCAGTGGTTAAGATGCTTGCCTGCAGAGAGTAATGACTGGAGATTGATTCCCCAGTACCCACGTAAAGCCCGCTGAACAAAGTGACCCATATATCTGGAGTCGATTTGTAGCGGCTGGAGGCTGTGGTGTGCCCATTCTCTCTGGCTCTTCTATCTCTCTCTGCTTGCAAATTATAATTAAATAAATAATTTTTTTAAAAAGTCTATAAAGAGAAAAAAGTCACAGTGTAGGAAAGATATTTGGAATGAAACATAAAATTATAAAAATTTAATAGTTACAATATACATTAATAAAAAATGGTCAAAAGCCATCAATTCATAAAATACAAATTACCAAAAACTGAGTAATGGAATATTCAATCTCAGTGATGAATAAAATGCAAATAAAACTAGTGGGAGACTCAGATATTGTGGCTTGTCTTGTGACCTCAGGCTTCAAGAGGCTGAGGCTGGAGGACTGGGACAAGTTTAAGGTCATCTTATTCTGTACAGTAAGTTCCAGACTATCCTAGGCTACCAGGGAAAAGGTCCTGTCTAAACACAAATGAATAGACCAACACATGAATATTGGTTAAGAGGCTACTCAGGAGAGTAGCGAATACTAAATCAGAAGTTTGTCTCAGGTGCCAGGAAGTCAGCTGGAGACTGTACACTCACCCCTGCTTTACTCATTTAACTCCCAGTTATTCTGTATCTGTTTGGTGCCCCTTCACTGTGTCCTATAGCAAAACATCATAGTCCTTAAAAAATCTTTTGCCCTTTTTCTTTCCCTCCTCTGCTGATGACTCTGTGTGGACACTCCTTTTTTTTCTCTTCATTTTCAGAGTGCCTCATCACTAGACTTTCCATAATTTACTCTAAGGTACTTTCCATTAATGTCCAACTCATCTTTTGTTCAGTGAATCACACACGTTTTTCCAAATTTTGGCTTCGCTGAACTTTAATGCCTCCTTTTTTCCACTTCTGGGACTCTCCTTGGACTTAATGGCAAAATGAAACGGGACATTCAGAGACCCATTTGGCTGCCATGCAACGCTGCTGATGTATCATTAAGAGGTAAACAGAAGCCTTTTTTTTAAAGCCATGCTTGAGATCTTTCTTTTTTAAACAACTCCCTGACAAAACTGTTCCCTCCACTTTTGCAGGTCCACTTTGGACCTGTTTTCTTCCACTGGTCTAACCTGAGGTTTTCTGCTCCTGGCATACTTCAGCATTCTTTCCTGCCCTGGTCTGTGGCCTGCACTCTACATAACACACCTGCTGCTCTCTACACTACAGCCTTCTTTGAGAAGCTCGGTGTGAAACCAGGGGGTGTAGAAAGAGCAGGTGACTCCATTTCAGCAGTTTTGGTGGCCAGAGAACAAACATTGCTTCCTTCACTTTGTGGCTCTGGGAAGTGCCCAAGAGGTGTAGTCAAAAAGTCAACACATTCGTAATCCAGCAGGCCTTCCTCCAGCTGTTTTACATGGCCCAACTCAAATGTCACATCCTCGGTGATGCCTTCCCTGACCTCCTGCCTCTCCTGCCAAGGTCTCCCAGAGCCCTCTGTCTCCTCACAGCCCTTTGTTCAAGCTACCAATATAGCACTGATCACTCCTTGTTACTTAAACTTTGTGGAGATTGCATTTGAGTGTGGTAGAGGGGCAAGAGAGTGAATTTTCAAGGAAGGGAAATCTGGGCGCCTTTCTTACTGTGCGGTGCTCAGGTTTGAGACTTTGGGGAATAAATACTTTGCCTAGTTCTCAGTTTTCTTGAGAATACATACAGCAGAGCACAGCCTGATCTTCAGCAGATGTTTAATACATGTCACTTTCCTTCCTTTTCTCCCACTAGACCAGGGAGTAACCCAGGGAGGCATCTACATTTTCAGATTTTCTAGTTTCTGTCCCTAATACAAGTGTGCTGGGTGGTGAGTGAAAGGAATGTTATATAGATATATTGATCCATGGAGAGTGTGGCCTAATTTATTGTAGGCTTCTGTTTTGTTTTTTACTACTATTTTTAATATTTTATTTATGAGAGAGAGAAAGATAGAAGGAGACAGATAGACAGACTACCAGTGCAACCATGGCCTCTTGCCACTACAAATGAACTCCACATACATGTACCACATTGAGCATCTGGCCTTAAGTGGACACTGAGCAATTTAACCCTGCCTGGCAGGTTTTGTAAGTAAGCACCTTTAACTGCTGAGCCATCTCCCAAGCCCTGGATTTTCCCATTCTTTCACCTAAGCCTTTGATTTGAGCAGGATGGAAGGAGGCAGGGAAACTTTTTAAACATTAGTCTTGAGACTCAAGACAGGTAAATTCAGATTCCTATGAAAATTACTACTCTATGGAAAGTTGTAAGTTATAAACAGAAGGGTAGAATTACTCGATAAAAGAACAGCTGATCTAGCCATTGGATGCATCCTGGGAGGTTTTGGCTACAATTCAGGTGTTCCCATGTGAATGGCCCAACACCATCAACATGGATTCATGATCATGGCCTCTTTACCTTCTGTGGAAAAGCACATGCCTTTGGCTCAAGTGAAGAAAGTAACTTGGCATGCATTGTACTGGTTTAAAGGTAATATTTTACATGAACTATGCCCTGTTGTATATACTACATGTAATGTGACCAAGATAAACTGATGGAAATACCATTGTATGACATCAGTTACATAGATGCCCATATTGCTGACTCATGAACACTTTGCACTGTGAACCTTTTTCTCCTATGACTATTTTCCTCACAAGACCTTTGAGATTCTGGACTGGATTTGTGTAACAATTTGGCATTCCCCATTTTCAGTCAAGTCAGCATTCATGGTCTGGGTTTTGGGGAAAGGGTACGAACAATGCCAACAAATCGTGGTGGTTTGAATCAGATGTCCCCCATCCAGTTGATGGCAGCTAGGGAGGTGGAGCTTTGCAGGAGGAGGTTGGTTTCTAGGGTCGGGCTTAGCGGAGGTCAGCTCACCCTCTTGCTGCTGTTTCACCTGTGGTAGCAGAAGTGGTGTCGAGCCTCTCTGCCCATGCCATGCTTCTCCCTGCCATCATGAGGCTTTCCCTATGAGCCAAAATATCAAGTTTCCTCTCATCAGCTGCTTTGGGTCAAGTGTTTTGTTCCAACAGTGAGAAGAGAGCTACAACAGAAAGTCATGTCTGTAAACTTTTAGTTGCATGTGTTTGTTGGTAAATTACATTAAAAGCATCTAGTAAACTGCATTTTGTCATTGAAAACTTTTGACCTTTCTTTCACCTGAGTGATTGCTTATCTTTAAAACGTATGGCATGTACATAAACTTAGCTACCAAACTCTAAGTCTAGGTCATCCAACAATGATTTCTCTGTCAAACAGTGATGCTCTGGGGTGGAGCTCAGTTCGTTGCTCATTGTTTTCATTTCTCATTTTTAATATTGAGATCTTTCTTTTTTAAACAACTCTCAGACAAAACTGTTCCCTCCACTTTGGCAGGTCCATTTTGGACCTGCACTACCTCCTTAATTCCCATCTCACACTTATCCTGGTACGTATTTCCTTTTTCAGCGATTCTACAATGGTGTCAGGTCCCTAGGGAGAAAAAGACTTAAAAGAGACTCTTTCTGAAAGGAGATCACAGTCTTACTGCCCCGATTGTATTCTCATTTGATTTTAAATCTCTTCATATTCTGAGAAAATTTGCTAGTTCCTCATCTGTATCTACAAAAGTCTTAGTTTCTAAGTTTCAGGCATTATATACACATCACGTTTTGTTCTTATTTTTATTGGTCATACCGCCTATATCTAAAGAGTACGTGGGCTATATATGACGGATATTGGAATAAAGTTTTGAGATCTTCCTGGAAAAAAATAAAAAAAATAAAGAGTACATGGGATATTTACCTCCTATATTTTAATAACAGGTGGGATATTTTAATGCTGTTCTACATGGTAAATGGTTTTATATAAGCAAATATTCTTCAATTAGGTGTTTTAACAGATTGTCCCTATAGTTTTCTTTTACATTGAGCCTATAATGTTAACTTTTTTTCTTTTATTTATTAGTTTTTGTTAGCATATGAAATAATGGGCTTCACATATTGTTCTAATAGGTTCTTCTTTCCCACTGCCTTCCCCTTGGATTTTTCCTTTTCTCTGGCTCATTCCCTTCCTTTCTTCAAATTATTTCTTCTTCTGCTTTCAGGTCACACGTGTTACTGTTCCTTTTTTTCTCCCATAAAATCCCTTCCTTTCTTCTCATAACAGCCTTTTAGTTTCAACACACAAACACACAGACCCAATTAATTTTAAATCTATGTTCTTAATCTGAGAGAAACATGTAATATTTATCCTTCTGAATCTGACTTATTTCACTTAATATAATGATTTCCAGTTCCATCCTTTTTATAGGAAATCTCATGCTTTCATTTTTCTTTGTAGATGAATAAAATTTGATTGTGTATATGTTCCACAACCCATTCCTCTGTTGATGGAAACCTAACTTGGTTCAGTTTCTTGGTTATTGTGTAGATAGAATACAGCAGGAAATGTACTGCCTGTAAACAGGTATGCACACACATTTTTGGTATGTTGATTTAAAGACTTTCAGGAATACAACAAGAGTACTCATGTGCTAACTGGTCATGTGCTTGTTCTAATTTTACTTTTTAGAGAAACTTCCATACTGAATCCCACAGTAGCTATACAAGTTTACATTCCTAGCATCAGTGAATAAGGGTTCCTTTTGCTCTGTGTTCTCACCAGCATTTGTTGTCATTTGTTTTCTTGAATAAATCCATTCTGACTAGAGTTAAGATGGAATCTGAAAGCTTTTAAATGTGCATTTCCCCAATAGCTAAAGATGTTGGATGCTTTTTCTTTCAAAATAGTTATTGGTTATTTGCATTTCTTCTTTGGAGAAGTGTCTATTCAGTTCAGCCCACTTCCTGAGTGAATCAAATGTTTTTGATTCATGCAATTCTAGTTACTATTTTCTTGTCTGCTGTGTAGTTGGCATTTTTTCTCATTCAGTGTGCTGCCTCTTCTTTTAAAAATATTTTATTTTTTTATTTGAGAGAAAGAGGGAGCGAGGAAGAAGGAGGAGAAAGAAGAGGAGGAGGGGGAGGGGAAGAAGAAGAGGAAGAAGAAGGAAAAAGAAGGAAGAAGAAGGAAGAGGAGGAATGAAGAGGAGAGTAGAGTGCACATGGACACACCACAACCTCCTGCCACTGCAAATGAACTCCAGACACGTGCATCACTTTGTATCTCTGGCTTTATTTGCATGAGTATTGAGGAATCAAACTCAGGTCATCATGCTTTGTATGCAAGTGCCTTTAACAGCTGAGCCATCTCTGCAGCTTGTGCACACACTCCAGCAGGCCCACACGCCAAGACCTCTTGCTGCAACAAATGCCCTTCTGGCTTTATGCAGGTGGCTGGAGAATTGAACTGGGATGACAGGCTTTGCAAGGAAGCACCTTTAACTGCTGAGCCATCTCCCCAGGCATCATCTACCTTTTTGAGACAGTGTTTCTCACCAGTCTGGAGCTTGTCAGTTAGGCCAGACTGGCTGGTCAATGAGCCCTAGAAGTCTGCCTCTCTCTGCCTTTCTGACACTAGGATTTCAAGCATGCACCACATGCTAGACATTTTTGCATGGGTTCTGGGGTTTGACCTCAGTCCTCATTGCTTGCAAGGCAAGCACGTTAGCAACTAAGCAACCTTCTTGCCTTGGAACCTATAATTTTAACTTCAAAAAATTTCTTTTCCTGTTTCCCAGCTAATACAAATGAACTTACTTCTTATCACCAAGAGACACATGGGGATGTCGCAATGGCTTAAAACCTAGTGGCACATTGGATTTCCCAAAGCCAACTTTTGAAAAGTATTAATGCAAATTAATGTAGAATGAGTGAGGATGACCTGCTGGTATAGTTTCCTAAGCTTCCAGAAGATTCAAACCTGTGGTCAACATGAAGAACTTGTCTATAGGGCAAGTGTAATTTTCTTCTATCATTTTTCACTTTTCCATACTTTGAAACAATTTTATCTTTTATGTTACCTTTTTTATTCAGTTCAAAGCTACAGTTATGTCTTTTCCAAGATGTACATAACTTTCAAACTTCCATGACATATAATGGAAGTTAAACTCTAAATATGTACTTCTTTATTGAATTACTTAAAAAGCCATGATATAATTTGGATCTGGAAGTACTCCTAAAGGCCCACATGCTAAAGGCTGGGTTCTGAGCCCATGGAACTTTTGGGGAGTGGTGATGGGTCAAGTGGGAAACTTGAGGTTACTGGGGTGAACCTTTGAAGGGCACCAGGGGCTCGATCCCATGATCTTGCCACAAGATGAAAGGGCATCATTGCCATTTGTTCCTGCCATGATGTACTTGTCTCAGTCCCAAGAGGAATGATGCCAAGTGACTGGGAACTGGAAGCTTCAAAACCATGAGTTTTAATCAACTTCTCTTTATAAGATGACTCTTTATAAGATAGATATTTGCTATTGTAACAAAAAGCGACTTTCACAATCCCCTAAATCAATGCTTTTATTTTTGACATTTCCTTACTTTGAATTATCAACTTTTCTTCAAATGCTCCATTTCTGGGGTTCTGTGTGCTTATACTGATAAAATGTCATTATCTAATTTGAAGGGACACTTTGCCTTATAAATTATAAATATGGATAAAATATTAATTTTGGACTCAAGCAGCTTTCAAATTAATATGTACCAACAATTATACTATAAATACATTTTAATTATTTTATTTATTTGTTTAGTTATGTGCAAGTGGAGATAGAGAAGCAAGAGAGGAGAGAGAGAGAGAGAGAGAGAGAGAGAGAGAGAGAAGAGAGAGAGAGATTAAGAATGGGCATGCCAGAGTCATTAGCCATGACAAACAAGGTCCAGATGTATGCACTACTTTGTGCATCTGGCTTTACATGGGTACTAAGGAATCGAACTCAAGTTGTTAGGCTTTGTAGGCAAGCACCTAAACTACTGAGCCATCTCTATAGCCCCATCTTAATTATTAGAATTGATAGAATAATTTTTTTGAGTAGGGTCTCACTTTAGCCAAGATTGACCTGGAATTCCCTATGCAGTCAGTCTCCAGCTGACCTAGAACTCACAGAAGTTCTCCTACCTTTGCCTCCTAAATGCTGGGATTAAAGACACATGTTACTGTGGCTGGCTATAACCTGGTTTTGAAAGTGACAGATTTTGAAGTCTGAGAGGACTGGACTTGAATTTGATCAATACTACCCATGGGCAACCTGGCATGGGTCAAGTTCCTTAATGTTTTTATACCCCTTTTTTGCATTTTTTAAAAGTGAGAACATAATGTGGTTGTATAGGAACATATTATGTATTGGTCATATTCCCATCTGGTTCTACTCTATGTTCCCTCTCCACTGTCCCCACTCCATTGGGGACCCTCCTCCTCTGTGTGGTTATTGGTATTCACTGTGGGATCATGAATACACCAGTCACTTTCTAAGGAGGGACACGAAGCCTCAGAATACACCTCACCACTCTGTGACTCTTAAAATTTTTCTGCCCTCTCTTCTGCAGTGTTTTCCAACAGCATGTTAACATTATTATAGCTGATAGTTCTGGTGATATAGACATATCATCAGGGTTAATTGTCACTTAGAGATTTCATGCCCAATAAACATTGGCTTTAAAATGACAGTGCTGAAAAGATTTTAAAACTAAAATGACAATGCTATGAATAGACTGCTTGGGGAACAGTGAGACCAAAAAGATTTCAGGGAAGAAATGTCATGTAGACTGATTTGAGAGATAGATACTGGAAAGCTCCAGTCACAGTTTATGGGGGAAAGTTCCATCAATGGAGGAAAAAGCTGGCTTAATTTCATAGATCCAAGCAGAGAGAAATAACCAAAACAGACAACATACACCAAAAAGCAGCAAACACATACAAACTGCCAGAACTCATAAAATTTCTCTATGCTCTTTTGGGCTAGAATGAAGATCTGCCCCTAGGCACAATTTAGGGCTGGACTCTTAAGATCTTCCCCCAGTGACATGCCCCTCTGGGGCAGCATTCTGCCTGGTAGGGACTGAAGTTTCAAATCAATTTTAATAGAACACCTGAGTCTATGGGGCCCTAAATTTATATTATCATATTCAAACTACCACAGACATATGTGCAGTGCATAAATAAAAGAAGACAAGGAACTCAAGACAGAGGGAATAAAAAAGATGTGGACATATGAAATAATATGATACATGAATTCCAAGTAGTTCATTGTATTTGATTGACTGGGAAAAAAATCCATGACAAGAAGAATGATGAGAGAAGTGATTATTTAACAAAATATATATGCCACTTACCCACACAACATGGAATGATATATGAAATAGCCCCCCACTTCCAGCCTGTACCTTTCCTTCAGACACAAGACTGCCGAAACCCATATCTACTACTAAATTAAAATTGTAACTAGTTCCTTTCCCTGATTTTTGTTGTTACACACATGAATATTTAACTTAAAATCTTCACGAAAGAGCCAAGCAAGTTGGTGCTATAACACCTGAGTCTAGCAGCTGTGTGTGAATGACCTGAAGAAAGAAAAGCAATACTCCTCGCCTAAGCAGCCTAGACATGGCTGTGCTGTGTCCTTTAGACACCCAGGCTTGAATTTGCACAGTTATTGCCAGAAAAGCACACCACACCCACATGTCAAAACAAACATGATATCCAAGGGAGGAAAATCAAGGTTTCAGTTGTTTCTTTTCCTCACTCTACAAATCCCAAGAATCCAGTGAGTTTTAATAACACTTCTAAAATGTCAGGAGAAAAAAGTCTGACTTTTAGAAAGGTTGCAACAACCAAGGGGGTCTTTTGTGGAGTCTAGTTTCACTCTATGCCCCTGGAGGATGGTAAGGGTGCAGGTGTGCCTTGCTTCAAGAAAATGCAATGAAAAATCAACAAGCATAGAATAGGGACTTTTGGAGGTGATTATTCATATGAGTTTTAAATTTCATCTGAATCATAAATTTACTTTGAAAGTAGTGTCTTTCCTGTGAAAGAATGTCCATTTTCAGATCACTAATTTGGCAGAGCTGGAAAGAAAGTGTTGACAAACTTTATTTATGAAAGATGTATCAGAAGCAAAGATGAAGCATTTGTGCAGTTCTGGAAGTCACTGAGAATGAAACGTATTGATTATGTGAAAAACTCTTTATATGTGATGGAGATGAGATTTATTTAAAGCAGAATTCCACTGTTAATTCTCTCCTCGCTTTCCTCTGCATCTTATTCAAGGAAACTCAACTCTTCCTCTTCCCATAAGAAAAGATCTGACTTTGTTCTAAGTTCCTATGATTTTAAAATTTAGAATCAGGAAAGTGGATAGATAGAATGAAGACTGGATGGTTTAGGAAGAAAGTGGAGAAGGAAGAATAAAACAAGAAAGTACAATATTAAAGGTAACTTAGCAAAAGCTTAGTCCAGGAGGCACTTGGATGGGGACTCTAGGGAAGCTCTAGACTATGAGAAAATAAGAATTTAAGAAAATTTTCCTCAAATTACAAATCTCTTTTTTTGTTATTCTTTAAGAAGTATAAAGAGTCAATTGCTTTTGGATGTTGGGTTGGGATACTTTGAATGTGCAAATCCACTGAAAATGTACAGAGATTCTGAGAATCATTGATCTCTTTTACTTTTCCAGTAGCTACAAAAATGGGCATTTCATCATATAGATGAGAAGACTGAGTTGCACAGATGTTTAGAATATGCCTGTGACACACTAGATTGTTCTGTGGAAAAAAATAATCAACATTATTAATAATCCCAAGCCAGTCTAACCAAAAGAAAAAGAAGACTCAAAACAATTAAAGATGAAATTGTTTCTAAATTATTCAATCCAAATAACCAATAGGATATATTTTGAGAACTTACATTTTTAAAACCCTGGAAAATCTAGAAGTAATGAATAAATTCCTAGATGAATATGACATATAAACTAAATGAAGAAGCCCTAAACAATTTAAACAGATTCACAGCAAACAATCAGATTAAGACTATAATGGAGTCTGACCACAAAGAAAATCCAAGGGCAAGATTAACTCATTGCCAAAATCTACCAAATCCTTAGGTAGAGTTAAAATTGGTGCTCCTCAAACCACAAAATAGACAGGAAAGGAACACTACCCTACTCATTCTATAATGCTAGCATTACCAGATAAGGACATAACAAAACTTATCTGGTCAAAACCAGATAAGGACATAACAAAAAAGAGACAGAGAGAAAAATCTAGACCAATTTCCCTGATGAAAAGAGATGTAAACATTGAAGTCAAAAGCACAAGAAGGTCTAACTCCATGGCCAAGTTTGTTTCATTTTTGGAACACAAGACGGTTCAAGATATAAAATGTAATGCAGCACATAAATAAACCTTAGGACAGAAATTATGTGCAGAAAAAGCCATTGACAACAGTTTAACACCTCTTCATGATAAAAGCCCCAAAGAAACTAGGAATAGAAGGAACAAACCTCAATATACCAAAAGCTACATATGACAAAACTCTAGCCAATTTTATACTAAATGAATGAAAGCTAAAAGCATTTCCTCTAAAATCAGGAATGAGATAAGGGTAGCCTTGTTTCTTCAATCTTATTTAACATAATGCTCAAATTCAGAGCAGTAAGACAAAAGAAAGAAGAGGATGCAAATAAGAAAGAAGTCAAATGATGCATATTTATAGAAAATATGATCCTCTACTTAAAAGATTAAAAATTTTTAAGAAAGTACATATACATAATATATTCTCTCAGCAAAGTAGCAAAGTAAAAACATCATACACCAATCATTTATTTGTCTATTTACCAATAATGAACTTGCTGAGAAATCAGAAAGCAATTCCATTCACAATAGATTCAAAATATTAAATAAAGTAGTAATAAACCTAACCAAGGATGTGAAGTCTGCAACGAGGACTTTAAGACATTTAAGAAAAAAGTTGAAGACACTATAAAATGGAAAGTCTCTCCCACCCCATGCTCATAAGTTAGAAGAATTATTATTATGAAAATGACAACATTACTAAAAGTGATCTACAGACTCAAAGCAATACCCATCAAAATTCCAATGATAAGCTTCATGGAAATAGAGAATAAATTCTAATATTCATGTGAAAACACAGAGATCCTCAACATTCACATGAATCCTTAGCAGAAAGAGTAATACTTGAGGAATTACAATATCTGATTTCAAATTATATTAAGATCATGGTACTGGCATAAAACAGACTTGTAGACAACTGGAATTAGACAGAAACAAACCATCAAGTTACAGCCACATAATCATTGATAAAGATATCAAAAACATATATTGGACTAAAGATACCCTTTTCAACAAATGGTGCTGAGAAAATTGTCTATTCACATGTAGAAAATTAAACTAAATTTATCTCTTCCTGTGTACAAAAAACACCTCAAAATGGATCAACAATGTAATAGAAGTCTTAAAGCATTGATAATACCTGAGTAAAACACTTTAAGATGTAGGCATATGGAACAACTTTCTGAAAAGAATTCCAAGAGTACAGGAAATAACCCCAAGAATTGGAAAATGAGATTACATGAAATTAAAATGCTTCTGTGCAGCAAACAAAACAATCATAGAGTGATAAAGTGATAACCTGAATAATGAAATAAAATATTTTCCAAATCTATATCAACAATGGATTAATATCTTGCTTTTATAAAGAATTACAAAAGTTAAATGCCAAAACTAGTCCAATCAATAAATGGGCTAATGAATTGAATAGATAGTTCTCAAATTTATTTAAAATATAATGCACCAGTAACTGTAAAAAGGTGTTCAACATCCTTAGCTATCAGGGAAATACAATTCAAAATCATTTAGAGGAGAGCAAGGAAATGACTCAGCAGTTAGAGATACTTGCTCTTCAAGACTACCAGCTGAGTTCCATGCCCTCCCCCCAACCAGCACTCAGGAAAAGTCAGAGGAAAAGTGATGAATGTATCTGTAATCCCAATAGTCTTACAGCTTTGGGAAATAGAGTAAGAGAATCTTAAAGCTCACAGGACAGCTGGTCTGGTATTTCCAGCAGCAAGCAAGAGAGATCCTGTCTCAAATAAGGGGAAAGGTGAGACCTATAGTTTGTTCTTCTGACCTCCACACACATGCAGTCACACACACACAAATAAATAAATAAATAAATAAATAAATAAATAAATAAATAAATAAATAAATAAAATGAAAGTCCTTTGAGATTCCATCTCACCCCAGTCAGAATGGCTATATTCAAGAAAACAACAAATGCTAGAAAGAAAAACCCTTAAAACCCTTACATATTGCTATTGAGAATGTAAACTAGTGAAGCCACTTTGAAAGTCAGTTTAGAGATTTCTTAAAAAGCTAAAAATTGCACTGCCATGTAACATAATTCTTGCACTCCTGGGCATATGTTTTGGGCATAAGGATTCTAAGTCAGCATACCTCAGAGGTACTGGCACATCTATGTTCACAATAGCTAAGATTTGGAATCAGCTTAGTGGTCCATCAATAGCTGAATAAAATGTGCTACTTAATAGTGGAATTCTATTTATCCATAGTGAAGAAAGCAATGATGACATTTTCAGGAGAATAGATGGAACTGAAGATCATTGTGATATACAAAATAAGCCAGACCCAGAAAGACAAATATCATGTTTGTTTTACATGTGGTATCTAGATTTATATTAAAATGCTATTTTAAATGGTATCTAGATTTAAACACACACACAACATATATATGTATATGCATATATATCATATATCTTGAAAGTATAGAGGTATAGAGTATAGAGGGGCTTATGAGAAAGGTGGTGAGAGTTTTAAATGGAGGAGAGGGGAGAACAAGATGGGGTAACGAAATATATGTGACAGGAAAGAAGTTGATATTGAGAGTGAAAGGGAACAATAAGAGGGGAAAATAATGGGGAGGACCGTGGGGAAGAACAAGAACAGAGTAGAATTATAACCTACCTGTATATAAAATGTGTGTGTGTGCGTGCGTGTGTGCACATTACTTGACCCTGTTTGCTACACAGCTGGCTTGCAAGGCAAGATGTATCCATTGACACACTAGTGGCTTCAAAGTTGTGGGAGTAACAATTGCTCTCTGATTGGAGTTGAAGTCTGCTTCAAAGTCTGGAAACACTACCTGTTACTGTGAATCTGGCCCAAAGTCTATGACTAGGGACTTGTTTCTACAGGGGAACTCCACATTGTCAGTATTCAAGTTAGATATTATGTCAAACTGTCTTCTAAATATCTATGTTTATTCCCATAAATTGGTATGGCTCACAGCCTCCAACACAGAAGTTTCTATTTTTTTGTAATTTTTAAAAAATTGTCATTGATAGCTTCCATACCTATAGACTATAAACCATTGATTCCCTCCCCACCCCCTCATTCCCCCTATTTCTTCCTCCTCTCAATTAGTCTTTGTTTTGAGAAGTTTCTTTATGCAAATAGTAGAGGTGAATACCGAGATGCATAGATGGCAAAATTACCAAGAATACTACTAGTTTTTGCTCCACTCTAAATGTGACATGTAAATCACATCCTGCAAGGCTCAGGGAGCCTTATAGAAAAGGGGGTTCAGAAAGAATGTAAGAGGAGGA